>HF955090.1:140940-153969 GCA_000582765.1 Phytomonas sp. EM1 | reverse complement strand
GCGGTGTGAAACGCCCGCAGCCGCCCCGCCTGGCGGCGGATCTCGTCGAGGATCGCCTGCAGCACGGGGAACCCCTCCCGCGGCGTGCCGAAGTCCGTCAGCCGCAGCGCCACGGCGTGGCCGCGGAGCAGCCACTTGGCGACCCCGACGGCCTTGAAGCGGATCCCATGGGGGTGGGTGGGGCCGCGGAAGGGGACCTCCACCAACCCCCGCGTCGGCGCCGCGCGGACGCCGAGTTTGGCGAGTTTAAACCGCACCATCGCGCGCAGGTGCTCGCGGTGGTCGGCGATCCGGCACAGCGCGATCACGCGGCGATCGCTGCGGTCGGTGTGGAGGGCCCCAACGCGGATGAGGTCGAGCCCGAGCCCCTGCGCGATCCGACGCGCCTCGGGAAGTGGGAGGTCGAGGTTCCGACGAAGGGCCCGCAGGGCCTCGTTCGAAGCCGCGGCGTGCCCCATCCCCCCCGCCGCGTCCGGCTCGTCCGCGAAGGGGTGGAAACAAACCTCCTCGCCGCCATCCCCGGGCGCGAACTCGCGAATCCGCACGAAGGACTCCTGAATCATCTCGTTGATCGGGTGCGCTTGATAATACAGCAAGACCTCCTTGCGGACTCGGTTCGCGCTGTAATCGACCTCGCTGGTATCCATCGCCCCTTCCTGGAGAACTTCCATCTCGAATAATTCGTCCTCGTGGCGAAGATAGGTTTCAAGTTCGCGTTGCGCTTCCGGGTTCTCCCAGAAATCCATATCCCGCAACTCCAGCAGCCGATTTTCCACAGGCCGCTGTTTGTAGGCGTCGTATTCGAACGCATCCTCGTCCGCTTCCACGGTGGTTAAAACGGGGCGGTAATCCGTTCGCGCGTCGATCACAAGGTGCTGAGAGGAAGGAGAATGGTTCTTGATGCCATCGTTGTCGTCGTCGTCGTCGACGGGGTTCAAAACACCCCGCACGACCTCCGACTCTTCCTCTGGGAGGGGAAAATGAGGATTCGCTTCCGCTGCCAGATCACGGTGGTTGTCTTTCATGTGCGGATTCGGATACGCCGTGGGGGCGGAAGTGTCGTTGAAAAAACCCTCCGCCTCGTTGCGTATCTTGCAATAGTTAAGCCCGCGAAGGGCTTGCTCGCCGTGAGCCCTTCGCGCGGCATGGGCCTCCTGCGTTTCCCGATAAGCCTCCGCGGGCATGTGGTACGCGGAGAGGTTCGCGTTAAAGGCGTCTCCCACCACCCCGGGCCGCGTTTGATTCCGATCCACGCCTTTCAGATGATCAAAGGAGGAGGAAGGCGTCCACGACATCCGCCTTCCCGCGCTTCCACCCCCGAATTTGCTAAAAACGGAATCGAAGCGGGGTAGATTCGCACCGCGTTGGTGAAAATCCCGCATCATATCCTGCTCCAAACGGTCGAGGTCGCCACCAAAGATCGTGCTCCCGGGAACTACTGCAAAGCGTCGTTCGAGCGTCTGCTCGCGTTCCCAACTTTCCGAGGCCCCTCGTCCTCCTCCTCTTCCTCTTCCACCACCTCCCTCTTCTTCCTCGCTGGGGAGCACCACGAGCGGGAAAATCTCGGAGGTTCGCGTGGAAGCCGCGGCGTCGAGCAACGTTTGATCGCGGCAATCGCCGCCGATTGGGCTCTTTTTTTCATCCCTCGCCTTTTCTCCCTCCCTAACGGAGCTCCTGCTCTCCTTCTCCTTCTCCTGCACCACCTCCTCCCCCTTTTCTTCTGCTTCTTCTGTTGCTTCTTCTTCTTGCACATCGTCTGCGATGTCGCCATGGGAGGCTTTGTTCTTCTTGATAAGCTCCTGCAAGCTCAAAAGCACCTCTTCCGCCACCGTGGAAGGGTTTTTCGGGGGATGGCGCTCCGAAGTAACGAGGAGCTTTCGTTTATGGCGTCGTAGCGAGCGGCGACGCGCGTTTTTCTGCGCGAGGTTCACGCTGCTAAGCGCTCCCTTCGCTTTGGTTCGCCCGAAAGACGGCGGAAGAGTTTCTTGAAAACCCCCGAGAGGTGTGTGAAGACGGCGGCGGAAGGCGCTCTGAACATCAAAAGGACAAATCCCACATCCAGATCCCCCCAAAAACCGTATGGTAGCTGAAATACGAATATACCTCGATCTGGATGAAAGGCAGAGCATCTCAAGAGAGGTTCTCTTCTTGCTAGCGAACGCAGCACTTGTAAAGCTACTTCCAACGGGAATTTACGCAATAAGCAAGAAAAGAGCAGATCAACTTAGTATCCATACAAAATGGATCCATCAACAGCATCATTTGAGGAGCGTAAAAATTCTGCGGTTTGCATTAAGCAAATATTTTATTCAAAAGAGCCCACGTAAATAAATTGTCATATCGAATGCAACGACATTAAACACATTAAAAATTTTAAACACCCTTTACCCTCACAAAAATGAGGTCCAAATTAAGGTTCCCTTCTAGTCTCTCCAATACGACTGCAGGGGAAACCTTTCTGCCTACTATACTGGAGAAACTTAGTTCGTTAGGCTACTTTTCTCCTCTCCTTGAGACAAACGAGCACCACCAAATGGAAATCACTGTTAGAATGATTCCAACTATAGTTGTAGAGGAAATCGAGTCCTCAAACATTGGAGCTATTAGAAACGTAATGCTAAGCATCTTAGAGGTCCACAGTATGCTATTCGTAAACGGGTTAAACAGCGAAATAGTAGAAAAGCTCAAAATATTCACAAAGGCCGATAGTATTGAAGAACCCAAGATGAGTAGCTTCGCTCCAAGCGTTGGGTAGACAAAGGTGTCTTCGTCCAGTGAATAGAAGGAAATAGGTATACTAACACAGAAGGAAATGAAGAACAGGTATGGGAGAATCTGAATCGGATGAACATTGAGCTTCCCCAGCTTCACGTAAAGTAAATGATTAAAGAGGATCCCCGTCAACACCGTCGCAGATGCCACGGTAACGCCAAGAAGATTCAATTCCGAACTCGTCATGACGATGATCACAATCTCAACGCCCATCTCAGCAAACCCAATGAGCATCCCGAAGGATAAGAACCTCGTAAAGGGGCTCATTCTTCTCATGAATAACACTAGCAACAGGATCACTTTCACGGACTGGTAAAATCACACTGGGTTGAGCATGAGAGAAAGGTTGGAGAGGGAAACATAGGCGCAAAAGCCTAGACATGCTAGTAGGATCTCGAATATAGGCAACCTCCTGAACTTGAAAATCCCTAGCCAACGGCAAGCTATTAATACTAAAAGAGTAAATGCAAAATGAATAGTGGTAAGTATAAGTGCGTGAGGAAAGCCAAATTCCTCAAAAATTTCCTTATTTATAAAAATAAGGCCGATAGAAAGAATGATGTTCGCAGTTAGCAAAGACCGTCTACTAATTCGAAATGGCTCCACATCTAAGGAACTAGATCGCTCTAGCATCTATGTATAGGGAAAAAAATTGTGAAGGCGGTCCTAAAACCGTAGCACAATATAACTTACGGTTCCGATAGTACTGCCCTTTTTATCTTTGCTTAGCGTTGGTCAAGAGTGTGATTATTGTTAAAGATCAAAGATACCATAAGAAAACATGCAATGAGATCAAGCATTAAAATCGTCATTTACATCCATCTCTGTTGCGCTTAAAGCATGCAAATCGTCAAATGCTTTGCTGACAAGATATATATATATATATATATATGGATATATTAGATGTGAAAATTTTCGATAATGAAGATATGACATAATGGATGCATCCATCATGGCTCGCTGCGATCCACGCCCATCGCAGTATATCTTTCCTACTGCCGCTGAAACAAACCAGCATCCACCACCACCAAAAAAAAAGGGTGAAAAGCGTCTTGGTGCGATATTATTCTAATCATCCACCTATTAAATGCGAAATCATAAATCTATAAGTGCATGTCATATCCATTAGCAATTTTATCAAAAATTGGTTAGCGTAGACTGAGTTCGCCAAGGTGCTTGGTAGCAGCCCAAGGCAGGCAAGCGGATTTATCGTTTTCGCAAGATCCCCCCCAATTGCGATTTTCTCACCGTAGGATGCTGCAAGAAGCTCATTAAGGCCTCCACTTACGCTGCGCGAGATCATCCCGCTCACGGGCACTAGCGCGGGGACCCGCCGGTTAGCTTGCTTCGATGAATGAATCCCTAAACGGGCGTACATCACCTTGGGGATGCCGTAACCTGATGCAACCCGTCGTCCGAACATCTTTCCCCTTCAACCCTAAAAAAATTACTTTGTTTATCGGTCAGTTGTTAAATGTATATATATATATATATTTATTTATTTATTTATAATATATATATATACTAGAACGGTGTTCTATGGAATACTGAAAGAACTTGACTGTTAGAACAATTGACGAACCTCAACACCAAGCTACCTTATAGTGCAAAAGTGTCCTGAACGCCACGCCGAAGAGAAAAAAAACAACAAATAAGGAGAAGAATATTAAGGTGATCAACTATTGAAGACTCTGGACTTTTTCATCTAGCTGCCCACTAAAAAATTATAGGACCATACAAAATACAGTGGAAGAAGGAAGAAAAGGCGGAATCATATAGATTAATTTTCGTTCGATATCTATTTCTACATATACATATAAATATATACATATATATATATATATGTGTGTGTGCATGCATATCTATATGTAAATATAAAATATGAAAAATAAGAAGAGGTAAAACAGCAAAACCTTCTCCTTCCCTGTGTGTTTATTTCTATAAATCTAAGGTATACTTGGGTTTGATGATCGGAGCGCGCGCACCCCCTTGAGCATGGCACTGCTTCGCTTCCATCAGCTCTCGATGAGGCATAAAATTCAATGTCATCCGCGCGACACCCCCCTTTTCCCCCCCTTCCTGGCAGGAAACCGGAGTATTCGACGCAACGGGCGCGTTCCCGTGATCGGTGATCGTATTCCCCACGAGCAGTTCCTTTATAAATTGCGCGATCGCCATCTGAGTGGCCTCCTCGCTCGCCATTCGCGTCCAAACGCAGACCTTCCACTCCGCATAGCTGGTCCCCCCCCCTCCCACACGGGCTTTTACTCGATTCACCGTTACCCCACAAATCTCCACCTCTTCACAGGGAAATAACTCCCCGATCGCAGCCAAACACAGCCGTTGCCACGCCACATCCACGGGGAGCATCCGATCCGTTGCTTTCATATCCTTCGCCTCGTCCTTACCCGCGGCGGGTACGTGGGAAGGGGGGTGAGAAAAGGTTACTATCCACTTCCCACCACGACGATTCGCCTCATGCTCCCACATCGGCATGATATGACTGCGAAAGAGGAAGTACGTCGTATTCCCGGGCAGCTGTGAAGGGAGCAAAAGGCAATTACACAGCCCCCAAAAGGCCTCCGCGTTGTCGAAGATCCCGATGTGTTTGATCTGATTCAGCCAACTCCCGCTGACGGTGGAGGGGTTTGTGCGGGAGGGTGCGTCCGCGGCGCCGTGGTGGGGGTTGTTCTGTGCTAGATCGCACCAAAGCTCCCAGGTTCCCCACAAATGGGTGGAAGTCGATCCATCCTGAGGCTCGTCCAAACACAATGAATCATCGCCTCCCATCTTTCCTTTGTTCCAAGATAATCTCCTGTTGGGCGATGTCAAAAGTCACCAACTACGGTGGACAATTGATAAAGAGAAATGATAGATAAGGAAGCTGGTTGGTTAATCAAAGGGGAAAAAAGGATGAAGTATTAAAATTCTGCTTTTCGCAATGCACAGGATGTACATCTATATATATGTATATAGAAAGGTAAGCAAATAGGAAGGTTATTTTGTAATCAATCGCGATGCGCAGCAGAAAGAGTTTGGCTCCCACCCCTGCGAAGCGATTTGCTTTTTACACGCAAGCATCAATTAATTATTCGGGCGCGTATGGGTAATGTTTTTTTTTTGGGGGGGGGGGTTGCTTGATTGTATTTAACTCATAAAATCGATCGCAGTCCAGACATCAAACATGATCTGCTTCTTTTCTGTTAAAAAGTGAATGCGATGTTGTTGCATGCTTTCATCATCGTCAGGGTCGGCAAGTATCTTTTTTTCCAAAAGGCTTCGGATGGATTCCATAGCCTTCGCCGGACCGCAGCAAAAAAGTTTGCCCTGAAGACATAAGAGCGATTCTCTGATGTAATCCGCATTCTTCTCCATAAGATCGGTTACACGCTCGCCGCCTTTACCCCCATCTGCCTGACGTGAGAGAGCGTACTCGTATGAATTAATAGCGCCACATTTCCAGGCAGAAAGAAGCTCCTCGTGGTATACCAACTCCGCCTTAGATTTGCTACCGTACATCACCATGCAGGGGTATGGGGCAGAAGAAATCGCAACCCCCTTCTCCCTTCGCCCCCTCATCAACTCGCGAACTCCCGCTATTAAAGGAGCAATTCCCGTTCCCGCTCCTAACATAATAACCGGCGCCGCACACCGTTCAATACTACCTGAAACAAGGTGAAAAAGCGCCTTTTTGAGCTCTCGGCTAAAAGAAGAGGTACCGAAGAGGGAAGTTCCCATGTAAACCTTACGCTCGAGGAACTGCCGTGCCCCACCCCGAGTGGCTTCCCAAACTAAAGGATTTGTGGTATGACCAAAAAAGAATGAGGATGACATTTCATTGCGAGCTGCTCTTTGTATGGCGATGTTATTTAGTAAATTCGCCAAGTGAAGGGCCGTTTCGTTGCCACCAAGAGCTTTGGATGATGCCCTTCGGTGAGATACCACACGGCGCAGGCAAAGCTCTACAGATTTCGCCTGATCGTCCAAAAGCGCCTCGTGGTTGGCGATGCTAAACTTCCGCGGCTGAAGAGGCCCGGTGATCTCCAGCATCCGCTCAAGCGGTAGCTTCACGAACGGAAAGAGGTCTAAAACATCCATTAGGGAAGGATAACAAAGTGGATTGCCGCTATTTGAGATGCATCTAAACACTTCCACCCCATCCGTCACAGATGCGCACCTCTTGAGCAAATCCGGAGTGCCCAGCGAGGAGGTAGCATTTAGCGTCGTAGCGCCACTCCCCCCCCTCTGTTGATCGTTGTTGTAAAGCCGCAACAGGCTCTGGAAGAAGGTCGGGCGGAGGAGGTAGCTGCAACTGCTGATATCCACGTAGTTTGAAAGCAACTGACGAACCGTGAGGGGAACGTCCATTGGCAGCCAGGGAGGAAATTGATCCTCCGGAACAAACGGCGAGCATTGCAACACGCACCCCGCGTTCGGATTCACCATAAGTCTCTCGCAGAGATGCTCAACGCAGTTCTCGAGTGCAGGGTGATCGTTCGGCACCAATATCTCAACAACGTCTCCTGGGTACGGGATCGGAATACCCGATACCGGCTGAGCAGAAAGAATGTTGATGGAAGGTGCGTCAACCCCCGTATCGCTACTTTTCACAAGCTGAATGTGTCCTAGCGGGGTATATTTGCTCTCTAGCTCCTTATGGATCCTATCCTCAGCCCTCGCGACGTCTTTGGGCGGCATTTCGTTGAGGTACTTGATCACAACAGAGCCGATGTAGTCCTTGGCGTCGTCTTCCTCTTCCGAGCTGCTCTCAACAGACTCCTCATCATCCTCATTGCTAGAGAGTTTCTGCTCCTCGTACGCCTTCAGTGCATCATAATACACATCATAAACACATCTTGTACACCCCGAACCACAGCACTCACCAACAGAAGGCTCACGAGGTCGCCGGATTCTCTTTGCCATTATGAGGTTAATATTCTCCCCTTTAAACCTCCTCTAAGGCTCTTAAAGTTGGAGAAAAGGTGGGAAAAGGGGCAAAAGAATTCAACTCGAGAACTTTGTTGTCCACGTCAACACCTCTTTTTCTAACGATGCGAATAAAATAAACAAAAAATAGGAAGTGACAAGCACAACAGAGGACATTTTTCGTCAAATAAGGATATGAAACGTCAAGTTAGGCCCTCTTAGTCTCATTGATATCATACAAACACCCACACACACACACACATACTCATTCACACATATATATACATATATATGCGCCTTATTTAGCTGATCGCGCGCGCCTTTGTCAGCCAATCTCTGGGGAATTCGTCACAATTAAATCCCAGAGCGCATCGCGAAGCGTCTCTGCAGTATACTCGCGATTGTACTTCGACACAAATGGGTGCTCAGCCCCCGCCTCCTGTGCGGGATCCCGAAATTTCTCAAAGTATGGATGCTCAATCACTTCCTTCGCGCTAATGCGCTTTGCGGGGTGGAAAACCAGCAGCTTGGACAGCAAATCGCACGCCTCGGGGGTGGCCATCGGAAACAGCTCCTTGAACGGTCGTGCGGAGTGCTTCGGCTGCGACGTCAAGAACGTGCGTGCCTCCGCGCTCAAGAACTCCATATCCTCCACCGACGGCGTCCCCAGCAGGTTCATAATCAACATCAGCTGCTTAATATAATCCGACCCAGGCAACAACGTCCGCCCGACGACGAGCTCCGCGAAGATCAACCCCAGGCTCCACACATCCACCGCGTTGGTGTACTGCGTGGACCCCATCCCAAGCACCTCCGGTGGGCGATACCACCGTGTCACGACGTACTGCGTGAGGTCCGTGGACGGATTCAGCTGGTCGTCCCGTGCGAGCCCGAAGTCACAGATCACCAAGGCACAATCCGCGTTGACTAAGATGTTACTCGGCTTCAGGTCTCGGTGCATGATTTTGGCGGAGTGGAGGTAATGCAGGCCACGGAAGGCCTGGACCATGAAGTACTGATGGTGCTCCGTTGTAAGCTTCTGACCGCTTTTGATGACGCGGTGGAGGTCGGTGTCGTAGAGGTCCATGACGAGGTAGATATCCTCAAACGTTTCCTTGCACTGCGGGCGAATGAAGTGATGGAGTCGGATGAGGTTGGAGTGCTTCAGCGTCGCCATGATCTCCATCTCGCGCAGGATTCGCTTGCCTTCCCGGAGGTCGTCCAGGGCACGGGGTATTTTCTTAATTGCCACCTTCTCCGTCGTGTTGACCACCTGAGCAGAACATACAATTCCATACGCCCCAACCCCAATATGCTTCGTTAGGTAGTAGGGTTGGTTAACCTCAAATTTCTGCCCACATATGCTGTATATTTTTTTCCCATTAGGGAGTTCCGCCAGGGGTCTTATTCTATCCATATATGGTTCTTCAGAAAAACACACACATAGGAAAAGTAACGCTAACAATAAATTACTACGTCCTTGCTCTTAGAAGGAAAAACAAACAAGTCGAGGGGGAAATGGTTAAAAAGATAAATAAACTCCGAATGCCAATCAATAAAAGGCAAAGGACCTGTCCCCTCTCTTTGACAAATAAGAAAACTATTGCCTTTATCTGTAGATATGCGTTAAAAATTTCCTGTGAGGACCGGTAAACACAATCCAAATATCTTTATGCGTAAATTCATGCAGAGTTTTTTAGAACACTACAAGTTAATAACAATACATTGGATGATTTTATGTATTTCGCTTTGACGTTATCCATATCAACCATGCACGGTAAATCAACATGGTAAGAATCCACGTCGATGGCTTGTTTGGTCACAGACAGATCGACCTCCGCCAATCGCAGGATCGCGTCGGAGGGCTTTAACCGTACGGTAACGTGATTTTCCGCATGATCTAAAGATAATAGCTTCCATTCCCGTGCTGGTTTGCTAAGTGGATCGATATGACGGGGTGAAGGACGAGGTGCAGGTGCTGCTGGAGTGACATTCGCAATACTCGAGCTCAACTCACTTGCATTAACAACTTTACATCGCTTCCGCAACGACTCCGGAATGTGGCTTAACTGATCATACACCTTTCCTTCCCCCTCAGATGATCCTCCTTCACCATATAATCGTCCTTTCGGTTGCAGCAGGAATCCTTTCTGCACGCCCTTATTGGAAATCACCTCCTGTATAAGTGGGGAACTCCCTTTGGTACCCTTGGAGGTTGCTCCGCAATGCAAGCTGTCAGGTATTGGAATATTTTCATTGTCTTCTGATGATGCCATCTTTTGGCTTGCAATAGATAAAGCCTCCGCAGCGCGTTTGAGCTCGATGAGAGGATCTGGAGCTCCAGTTGAAGTCCCCTTAGGGATAAACAAATTCAGATCTCTAGGTTTGCAAGTTTTCAGCTGCACGACAGCACCACATTCCTTCTGGATCCATTCAACGGAGAGCTCAATAAGCCTAGAAATAAAGTGCTCAAACAAGGGATGCTCTTTACGGCATCGACTCACTACAGACGAATGTACAACAACATCTATGCAATAGTCATAATCGGAAGCCGATAGCTTCAAAGGATCACTAACAGAAATAGGAATAATTAAATTATCTATTCCTCTCTCATCTAGGTATTGCTCAGGAACAGGGGTCATGTTCTTTGCCAACGGCTTCTCCAAAGCGTCGTTCCCACAGACGTTCACAATATACTTAGTTCTTTCATCAATGGCAACCCCAGAAAAGCAAAATCCCCTGACATTCTGGCGAGCAGAAGACATGTCGAACGGTAATAAAATGACCTTTTGTTGTATATTAATAAAAGAACGAAATAAAACTGGATAATAAGTGGAGGATTCAGTGCGTCGCTCTTAATTAATCTAGGATAAATAATTATCGACACTGATGAGGAAACTTTTGTGCGAAATGTATTAAAGTCAGTTACTAAGTGTGAGTAATGATCAAGAGGAAGCTGAAACTTGAGGCCCTCCATACCCCATTCAATTCATTTTGGATCGTGGGAAATGTATTTGCATTACCACTACTCCTAATATCCCGTGAGTGAACATGCACATATAGAACTCAACTATCACGTATTGTAGAAACGAGCAATCATAAATGATAGTTATGGGAAAAAAAACCATGTGCCCCAGTCTTTACGTGTGTGAAAGCAGAAACGTTGTAAAAGGACAAAGCGCGCGTGTTTGCCGCCTTTATAAAGGAAGGAGTTAAGTATATTCAAGAAAAAAAAATGCTTCAAATCCCTTACATGGCGTATTAGAGGTTCCAGCAATACACGAAGTTATTAAATGTATGTATGTATAAGGAAAGCATCCCACCGTCTCAATTCATCCTTCCGATACTGTTGGGCAATAGAATAAGTGCTTGTAGTATTTCAGGCGTGCCCCATACTAAGCCATCCCACAAGTTAGGCTATCCTAGAATAAAAGCGGATGTTGATGTGATAGCACGCTTTCGTTACTACTACTAATACTTGGTATTCTCACATAAAAGAAAAAATCTGCCAACACAGGACTGTTATGTTCTAGCTTGGCGCGCGTTGGGCTTGGGAAACCTCTTGACAGGGTGAGTGACAGGGTTCACACCCTTACCCCTGAGATAGAGCAGAATTTCAAAAGCAGAGTCTCTTTTGTCGATGTTTGCGATATATTTCGTAAAATAGTGGCTAGATAACAATAAAGTATATGTGGGATTTCACCACATAATAACCCATCTTAGACATGAGCACGTAAAAAAAAAAGAATCCCTGAAAGCCTTCGAATATGAATTACACCAGTTTTTCTCGATTGTCTATCCCTTCATTCGGCATGAGATGTTCCTTCGCTCTGCATGGCTCAGTTATAAGGAGTCGTTTTCCAGCATAACTAATGAGTATATATTTGCGCCGTTGTTACTCCTATCATAACTACTTTCCTTTGCTTCTAGATACAAAATTCGGTTTCGATAAACGAAGAAACGGTAGGAAAAGCGAACATTTCCTTGAGTAAAATTTGCATTGAGAGCTAAATTTCAGAAAAAAAAGGCCAGATGCACCACACGATTAGATTCATTCCTACACATAAATATTCTTTGTAAGCATCTTTTTACCGCATAAAAAAAAACTTTCTCCTCCTTTTAGAATAGAACCTCTTATTATATATAGAGTTTCTTATTCATCCTAAAATCTATCATTCTCAGCATTTTTATACATTCATCTGAATTGCATTATTAAGCAAGTATTTTTCCCTCGGAGTACTAAAGCAGTAGTAATAATTGACGCTGTATATAAAGAGAAGCAATTTTATGTCAGCCATACGGTTTTATAACCTATTGTATATATGAAACTCAGTTGGTTATGCACAAAGGACCCCCAGATGGAGTCGTCTGGTCCGAAAAGTGTTATTGTACTCAAATTAATTGGCGTTAGTATTGACAGAGGGACAGATATTTTCGTAGTAGCTGAAGAATCGTTCCAAACACTTATTCAAAGGCTCCCGAGCGGATTTCGAAGTGCCAACGCAGCCTTTCTGAGAGAAGATCGTCTCCTCGACCTCCGAGCCGGTACAGCGAAAGATGGCGGATCCACCTGTCTTGAAATTAACACAGCTTCCTGTGGGATAAGTTTGATTGGAGCATAACAACGTGCAGCGACTGTCATAGCACGTCTTGACCATAAACTCATTCTTGCCAGGACCCGGAGGTGGTGGTGGAGGCGGCGGAGACGGAGATGGGCCACTGCCGCTGCCGTCATCGTTCCCATCCTGCACCTCAACCGAAACGGCGTAGTCTTGCACACCGCACTGGTTGGTACCCTTTTCGATACGGATGTAGCCCTCCTCACCCCAGGCGCTGCTCCACGAGTTCTTGATGATCCAATACGGCGGGTTTGCGTCGTCGTTGTAGCCGACGATGAGAACCCCGTGGTTGAGCTCCTCCATCACGCATGTGCTGAGGACACCGCCGGTGTAGAGCTGCCACGTCGAGGCGTCGACAGCGACCGATACGGGGCCCGATTTCGCCACCTGCGCCGCGATCGCGTCCTCATTGGCGTCAACCTCCACGAGACCGGAGATCACCGCGCCGACCTTGCCGACATCGAGCTGGCAATCCTCGGTGAGCCCGTCCCCGGAGGTGTAGGGGTAGCTCTCCTCCGTCAGCACCTTCCCACCGCGCGCGGAGAGCAGCCACTGGATCGCGTCCCCCATCATCCCCCCGTTGCAGCCCTGGTTCGTCTCGTCACAGCTCACCAGCTCCTGCTCCGAGAGCGACGTCAGGGGGTTTCCCGCCGCCGCCCACACCCCTTCAATGGTCCCGATCGTCGAGAAGGCCCCAACAGGGAGCCGCATT
>HF955090.1:112830-134657 GCA_000582765.1 Phytomonas sp. EM1 | reverse complement strand
TATATATATATATATATATATATATATTTAAAAAATACAAAAAGGGTGGATAAATGGTATGGAAATTCTAAGCGCCATATTTTCAAATTCATCTCCTCCCTCTCGGCTTTGAGTTTTGGTTTTTCCCCTGAATACGTCTGGCAGACACCCCATCCCACCTTACAAGCATTTAATCGACTATATCGCTCCCCTTCTTTTTTTTTCAGGGGAAACCCGCGGCAGAAACCACTGGAGCTTGCCCGGACGATGAGGCCGGATGATCGACCGGCCCCGTCCCGCCAATATACTTCCCCAAAATTGGAATCAACGCGTCAAACGCGAAACGCAACTCTTCCAAACTCCGCGCTCCCAACATACTGATCTTTCCCGTTACGAACACCGTCGTGGTGACGACCCATCGATTTCGCTCCGAGGTCCCTTCCAGCCGCACGACACACCCGTTAAACCGCTCCGGCTCGTAAACGCAAGAAATCGCCCCCACCCCCACGCTCTCGCGAGGATCCAAGCTATGATGCGCGAGATCATCCAGTCGGATCGGACTGCAGGCGTTAAACCGCGCCATAATCGACCGGACGCGAAACCGAAAGGTGTCGATCGAGAGTCCGATGGCCTTTCGAATCACCCGTGCGGCGAGCTCGGCGGCTTGGCGAGCCTCACTCAACCCCGCCGCGCCGACAATCGTGAGGGCGCCGCTGTTTCGCACGAGAACGACCGCGCTGGGCTCGTGCAGCCGCATCGTCGCGCACGCGTTTCGGCTGTTTGGGATGTACTCCACGTTGCGTGTGGCGCAGCTGAGGGTGCGAAGATCCACCCCAACCCCTAAGTTTGCCTGCGCGAGGACGGAAACGACGACGGGAAAGGCGTCTTCCGACACATTTGGGAGATACCGCCGAACAGCCACGCGGGCGGGCCGTGCCGACCCCCCTTCCCCATCCGTCCACCCGTCAAGCGGAGAATCCGCGGCGGCGGCAGAGGAAGGGAGGGGAGGGAGGGGCCCTGCACTCCCCACCACCCCGTCGTCGTGCACCGCCTCGTCGAAGAAGTGCGCGTGGTCGACACCGAACTCGTCGTCGAAGTCAAAGAAATCATCACTCATCGCGTGTGTGGACCTTCAGGGGATGAAAAACAGAGAAAAATCCCACCAACCAAAGAGGGGGAGGAAGAAAAAAAGGAGAAGAAAAAGATCGCATTGCATAGGGGAAGGGGGGGGGGGGAATGAAGTACACCAGTGGGTCAGACACTTCATCAGTCGCAAAACGATAGGAAAAAAATATGAGGAAATGCATTCATAGCAACCGATGTTCCATTTAAATTTCATACTTATGGGTGATGTCGTCACCAAAGATCACAGATGACAAACTAAAAATAGTTAGTAGACATGTGTCGTTTCCTCTTTACCAATATCATTTTCTGGGTATACTAAGAAAAAGTATGGTAGTCTCAACAACCTTGCGTATCCGTATGTATAACGAAGAAACTAATCATTGCTCGTAAAACACACTTAAATCGCATAAAAATGATGCCCCTTCGAAGCTATCAAAAGCTTGGATACTCGCACATTTTAGTTTTTTTAATCAAACTAAACAAATTTATATGCTGTATATATATATATATATATAATATATATATATGTATATATTTATGTCCACGTTGAGTCTATAAAGGAAAAATTCACCAATCACAAACTAGAAAATAATTAACAACAATGCACAGCAATAAAGGAAACGCCATCACCAATCCCTTTTCCACTCCCTCACACACAGTGAGAAGATATACATATCTGAGGTCTATGACTGTCTTTATTTTCTGAGACTCCGCCCTATGCCGCTGTTGTCAAAAATTACAAGGTGCACTGACCGTGCTTACGCGTCGTGGGTTCCTTTGCGATAAGTTTACACCCAAACATCTTCGCAACGGATTCCACATCGCGAAAGCAGTCATTCTTGTGTTTCACAGTGACGTAGATTTCACGCTTTTCCCAGTTATACTGGATTCCATGCTGAAAGGCATGGAAATCGATAAGCATATGCATGCAATCCTCCAAGGTGGGATTGACCAGATCCCCTTCGGCGGCCGTGTGCACCTCCGTGGCCTTCGCTTCAGACTGCGTTCCTCCATTCATATCCTTTTTATAGAGCTCGATGTACTCCTTTCGTGGCATAGCCACCTCGCTGCACACCTGCACGGAGGCAAACACATCCTGAATCGAGAGACTTCGAGAGAGATAGGCATTCAGCTTGGAGAGCGCGGTCTGGAGCTGGAGCGCGGTGAAGTCATCGCGGAGTAACACCTTCATGTGCACCACATAGAAGCGACCGTGACGCGTTAAAAATACGTTCACAAACCGCATCTTGTTCGTCTCCGGGCCCCCCTGCGGAGGAAGTTCATCGGTGGTGGCGCGCACCGATAGCGCGCACGACCCCGTGCTACACCCGACCAACGGCAAGGGAAGGGACCCCTGCCCGAGGTCCCGCTCCCCTTCCGCGTCCGATTCACTGATCTCCAATCGCAATTTCCCCTCCGCTTCCAAGAAGACGTAGAACTTCATCAGCTGTTTCCGCACCCGCGCGACGTCCTCGCCGCGTTGGTGGTCGAAAAACTCGAGCACGGAATCGCGCAGCAGGTCGTACCCCATTTTACACACCGACAGGGAAACGACGAGGCCTGAGATCCCATCCACCCCGGGGATCCCCATCATCTGCCCGCCGACGCCGATCAACGCGACGCCGCCGCTCCAGGCATCCGCGCGGTGGTGATAGGCGTTCGCGACCACCACCCGCGATCCCGCCCGCTCCCCGACGCGTTTGGACCACCGAAAGAGGAGTTCCTTGCAGACCACCGACGAGGCCGCGAGGAGCACCATCGCCCACATCACCATCGCCTCCCCGGTTTGGCTATCCCGTCGGGTGAGCTCGAAATGGCTGTGGCCGTGATGATCGCCAGTGGAAAGATGCGAATGCGCGTGAAACGACCCCGTCGTCGCGGAAGACGACGACGACGACGAGGCGGATAAATCCGCCGAGGGGGGGGCGTGATGGAGAAAAAAAAACCCCTAGCAGTGGCGGCCAAACTGTGGAACACCTGCGCCGTCCCTTCCGGGATCATCGCGCCCGCCAAACTCCACAAATCCGCCGCGCAACTCCAAAACGACTGCACCAGCAGCGTAAACCCCCCAAAGAGGAGGATCCCGGAGACGAAAATCGCCCCACTCGTCTCCAGACGGCCGATCCCAAATGGAAATCGGCACCGCGGCAGCTTCTTCTGAGAGAGCGATAACGAGGAGAAGGAGACGACGTCGGCGAGGATATCCGTCAGGGCGTGAAAGCCATCCGCCATGAGGGCGACGGAGCCGCCGGAGGAGCCCGCCCAGATCTTCGTCGCGCTAAAAAACACATTCGTCGCCCCCCCGACGGCGGTGGCGATCTGACATTGACGATGATCCCGTCCGACGATATCCGCCTCGATACCGGAATGGCTATGGCTATGACTATGACTGTGGCTGTGGCCGTGATGGCGGGCGGGCATGGAAAAAATCGGAGGAGAAGCCGATGGACGGAGGATTTTATGCGCACCGAGGAATATGCGCCGGAGCATGGGAGGCGGGAAGAAAGAAAAAACAATGAACAACGCTTGGATGGGAAATATAGATTCCTTCTACTAAAGGAGGTGCAGACTGTAATACTAGATATACATACATACATATATATTTATATATGGTAAGCGAAAGGGGAAAAAAAAGAGAAAAAGAAAGCTCTTGATTTCATGTCGTTTTCAAATTGTCCCGCAGCGTCATTACTAGTGTACTTCTCCAGAATGGGAAGCCACAAAAAAAAATGCAAGAAAATGCTAACAGGTTTCGTCAATACTCGATGTTTTTTCCTGCCCAAAGCTCTTTGGATAGAGAAGGATTTTACCCTTCAGTTTATTGATTTGCAATTTTTTTTCTGTGAACACACCGTTTTTCATTAATCATTCTCCTACATGACCCTTTTTCATCCTCAAATCCCAAAATGTCGCCGTTACCCTTTTGTACCACACACGACCTTCAGGATCAACTCATCGATCAATAAGCAAAACGGCCTTGGTGGCATGAAGCATTCGACGGCAACGTACAAGTTCGACGTCGTTTACTCCTTTATATTTTGTTTTACAGTTCCTCTCCCTCCCCTCCCCACACTCACACACGCAAAGGACTACGGAGACAAAGCGCGGATGCCTGTTAGACTTTTTACACCAAACACCGTCAACAACAACAACAAAAAAAAAAGAAACATCACTAGACCCTTCCCTCGTCGATCCGTGGGGCTCGCATTAGCCAAAATCATCCGATAAGGCCTCCCCAACACACCCCGTCGAGAATCCCCTCAAAAGGAGTGCATCATCTCCCCTCCACTCAATGAGGTCTCATGAAATCGAAAGCGAAGGTTCGTTAATGGCATGCACCAACTTGTTAAGCCCTTCCCATTCAACTGCAGAAACGCCAACGCGGCGGTGCTTCCGAGTGGAGCCCAGACCGCGAAGAGCTCCTCCATCTTCGCGAGGGAAGGGGATGAATTTGCCCCCACCGCGCCATCCCGGGCGCTAGCGATGGCTAAAGAATTCAAAACATTAGAGTTTTTCCCTTCCAGCGAGGAAAGCGGCGCGAGGGAGGGCATCCGACGCGCGGCCTGCGAGCTCGTTTGGATGTGCAGCCGTGCGTAGAGGTGGCGTGGGATCGGCGCGCTCGCGAAAACACGACGTCCAAACATGTTATTCTCCGTTATACAGATGGGAATAAGTTCCAAAAAAAAAAGAAAAAAAGAATCTTAAAGGAAAGAGAAATGGAGCCCTTTCACGAACGAAGCGATATGTAAAAGCAGTGAGCAAAACGTGCCAGCCCAGGCTTGGGTGAAATAAAGATGAGATGGAGAGTGAAAACGAGTCGGTGCTAATCAAGCGACGAGAAAGACGTAGTTCGTGTTTGCCTCTCTGCAAAAGCGGTGACTTCTTTTCAAAGGCATCAAAAAAGAGACGTCAAGAAGGAAGAAGAGGGAGAGATGTAAATTCGAAAAGAGATAACTGGCGAAGGATCCAAGAAGTTTTCCAGCCCCAGCATACTTTCCCTACGATTTCCTTTCAATTAGCTTTATAATTCCAATATATTTCAATGTTTCAGCAGTCTCGAATAGTTTAACTAGGAACATACCTCTTTCTCACCGATCTCCTTTTCATGTAGGCTCCACTCATAGAAAGGCTAAATTGCTCAGAAGTCCGCTCATTTAAATTCAAAATAAACCAGCGAGTGAGTCGAAGAAACTTATACATATATTCATCCTCCATTTAAGGGAGTCGAGAAAAGAAAACAGTCATTTTTAGGGAGTAGATAGCACATGTGAATACGTTGCAATGATGTGTCGAAGAACGCATTGTTATTATGAACTCACAATAAATAAAATCAACAAATTAATTGAAGAATTTCTTTATTGGAGCTTTTCTCACAGAAACCCCAGTATTGGATTCACTTCAACTGCAGAGAAAAAAAATCAGCAAAAAAATGAGAGAACCCTCAGTATCTATTAAACTCAAGCCTATGAAACCCGTAGATGAAGTCCTGGAAGTGAACAACACAGACTAAAGTTTAGCTAACGAAGCTAAAAAAATATGTTTGCTTAAAAATCATATAGAAGTAAAATATAACAAACGATTTTACTTCCGACCCTATCCACTTTGTCAGGAACGCGAGGCTGTTGCATCATTATTTTAACATCATATTAACATAATTGGATCCTGACAGGTAGACAATGAGAGAGAGATATTAAAAAGCAACGGTCCGGCTGAGATAAATTCACATACTCCAGAAAGTGGGCAGCATTCATACGCATTTTCCCTTCTTTCCTGTTTATTATGATTTTCGGAAAGGGAGGGGGGGGGGGATGGAGGAGATGGTGACTTACAGCCACGACACTGCCTCAGAGTTTTCGTTAAGCTCAAGCTCCGTTACCAACATATTGCGCGGTAAAGGCAAACCCGTACTACGACTGTCGGTTTCGTCGTTGGGAAACATGACGATCGCATGGCCCGCCCCTCCTGCGCCCGCTTCTCTCGATTCGACTTCTGTGTTCGGGGATCTTCCGTATTCGACGGAGTTCGACTCCTCCGTTCGCCGCGCGGTTGACTGATAATGCACATTCTTCGCCGCCGCTAACCCGGTTTCGAGTGGAATCGTCACGGAATCTTTAATATTCCCGCGCGAGTTGAAGATGGAGCTGCGGTAATGCCGCAAATACTCCACATCGATCTCGCTCCGCGCGAGGTACACCGTCAAAGGCCCGCCCGCCACGCGGAAGGAGGTCGAAAACGCCAAAATCGCACACGCCACCCCCAACACGGACCCCACGGAGATGTCGGAGAAGTTGTGTTTGTGATCCCGCGTGCGGCTCACCGCGCAAATAAAAGCCACCGAAAGTGGAGAAAGCGCGATGAGCAGCCGTATAAAACTTCCTTGCCGCGCAAACGGCCGCAAATGTGCGAAGAGGAAAAACGACATGATGGTGAACACCGCAAAATACGAGCTGCTATGCCCGGACGGAAACGACATCCGACCATCCCGCAATGTCGAACTCGTGTGCATGAGTTGACAGTAGAACTGCATCTCCGTTTTCGGATCGGGAGAGCCCGACTTTTTACTGTAATTAGCCTCAGCCAATCGGGCGAGGTAATCCGGACGAAGTCGCCCCGCGTAGAGCTTCAACATATCCACCAAAAAAAGCTCCATCAAGCACGCCCAGAGATGCGCGCGAATCCACGAATAGATCGGTCCATCCACGTACGCCATGGAGCGGTTGGGGTGGTGTAGGGATTTCTCAGAAATCATGGCGTCGGACATGAGCGCCCGCAGCGGCCCTTCGTAGGTCTTCTTCACGTCATTCAACGAGTAAAGCGACATGGGCTCGCCGAGGATCCCACGGAGGGGTTTGACGGCGAACTTCTCAAACAAGAAATAAAAAACCGGCAAGGCGACGATGATCAAGGTGATCGTGAACGACCCGAAGGTATCCTTCGAATGTGGGTAGCTGATGGTTGGGTCATCCCATTGGAAGGGGCGGCAGTGCGGCGTGACGTATCTATCGCAGAAAAAAAGTATAAACGCGAGGATGACAAAAAGGAGCCAGTCAATACCATGATACTTATGTATCATGACTTTGGCACGCTCACCAAGCATCATTTTTTTTTCCCCTCCCACGCAGGCTGTGCACTTGAAGAAATAACTAACTCTGTATAGAATGACGATAAGCGTAATGTGAAAACCAAAAACTGAAGGGGTGTGAAAAAGAACTAAAGATTGCTTTCTGTCCGCATCGTATTCTCAGTGAAGGGACTCCCCTTTTTGACTTTTCTTTCCACCTCATGAATCGATCTTTCTGTCGGCGTCGTAAAGCTGCTTTGAGCTTATCAGCTACTTATGTGCTAAAAAGTGGCCATATAATCCTCTCATGGCCTTACCTCGTAAAATTACATTTTCTTCTTGTCTAACAAGTCAAAAAGAAAAGTTAATTTTATAATAGTGCACGACGATAACAGCACCCATGTTTTTTTATGAATTTGAAATAGTTCATATTGACTCTCTCCTATACATACTCAAGCTCACTTAGCTTTCAGATTGTATTTAATCCGCAGCACACGCTCCTCATGAGCTTGCCGATCTCGATCCTGCACCGCGACGTTTGCGCCGCAAAATGTAAATAGCAATACAAAAAAGATGCAACTCCAGCTGGTTTTGTGGAAAAGATCCCAAACTTCGTATTTTGGGGCAGCGCTCCCCAACATGAACCCTGTGAGGTTGATTAAAATCAACTCCATAATTCCAAACTGGGCGCCGATAATCCGCACCCACCGCCACGCCATCGGCCGCTTCTTCAGACGTTGTATAAATTTGTTTTTGGTGGTGGCGAAGAATGAGGTCACGAAGATTTCGGGAACGAAAAAGACGCACGTGAGCCCCGCCCAGTAAAGCAGCTTCACATCGATGTCATGCCAGATGGCAATGAAGAAGAAAATGATAAAGATGGCAAAAACTTTGTTTTTTTTCCCCCCCATAGGAATGTACATGTAGCGCACAATCCACATATTGAACGACGCATGCCAATCCCGCCAAAAGTCTTGAATGCTTACCGTGTTGCAAAAGCAGCGCCGCATATCCTCGGGCGGCTCGACGCCGTCGAAAAGCGCGATCAGGCGGGCTAGCTTCCAAACGAAATCCAACTTCAGCCAGAGGAATCCGAGAAGCGAGTAAAAAAGGAGGATCTTTTGGGTTGGGGATATTGAAATGACGGGAGTTTGCTGCTCTCCGGGAAAAAACCCCGCTTTGGGTGGATCGGGCGGCGTTATATCCCTGAGTTGCCCGCGTCGATATAACTCCAAAAGCCCCATCACGTGCGCGTAGTGCATCAAGAAGGAAAGCAACACCCCACTCCCGGCGCAACGAAGGGCGTAGCGCCAGAGCGCCCGCCCAACAATCCCTCGCGTCGCGTGGTGGAGGTACGACGTGTAGGCGTTAAACGAGAGCATAGGGCCCGTCAAGAAGAGCGGAAGGTAAAACATATACGCCAAATAACTAAGAAGATTAAACTCCTGCGGTAAGCGGGGGCAGTCCGTGCGGCATCGATAACATCGAATTTCCTCCGATAAGAAGCCATGCGCGGGGTCTCGACTTTTCTGTCGGATCTCGGCGCACTCCACGCAGGAGGACTCGTGTTTTTGAATCGTGTGTTCACGCTTCTCCGCGCTGCTCTCGAGATCCATCGCCTCGTAGAGATCCATGTTGAACGAAATCATGCGCAGCATCGACATGTTATAAACCATCGTCCAACGAAACAACGGCTGCCACAGGTCATCCAGCATGCCTAGACCAAACCAACTAAAGCGGTACTTCCCTACAAAATAATGCAGGAAGAGAACCGCGATGTGCGTGCTCCACATCACCGCCATCGAAAGACGAAAACTACGGTACCTATACAGCATCCGAATCCCGAAATAATTCGCCAGGATGAATACGAGACCGAAGAGGGAATCCATCCCCGTCACCCCCACCGCGACGAACAAGCCAAAGAGGAAATGCAAAATATGCGTCCGCCGCAGATCTCGCGCGAAGTGAACGGCCTCCGCCGTCGCCCTGCCGTGGAGGGAATCGCTCCAATCCACCGCCGAGCCCTCCCCCACCTCGACGGAGGTGCATTGACGACGGGAAAACGAACTCCCCTCACCCCCATTCCCGCGCGGATTCAGCCCATTCAAACTTTTCACCTCGGTCGAGGTCGTACTCGTCGGCCCCCGGGCGCCACTCGTTGGAGAGGTGCTGGGCAAAATACCCCCCCCCCCAAAGGCCTCCGTTGGGGTCGACATCCCCCGAGCCCCTCGTCGGACTCGACGGGAGAGGACCACAAACCCCCCCATAATCGGCAACGCGTATGGAAGGAAGACGATCATGTAATACCACTGCCCATCCGTCACATCCACGCCATGGCTCCCGAGCCTATCAAAAGGAGCCCAGGGTGGGTGGAGGTAGGGTTGTAAGGCGGCGTGGGCGCGATGGCTTAACCCGGCGAGCTGCGCAAAGACCACCCCAAAGGTCATGTAAATCAAGACCGCGCTGCACACGAGGTATTCAAGGGTGTACCTCTTCACATACTCCATCCGAGGCTCCTCAACGCGGAGCAACGGACGTGAATTCAACGAGCTCGCGAGGTTCACATTCGCGGCGGGCGAATGCACCTCCATGACGATCCCCTTCGATCGCAGAAGGGAGCGAGGGAAGAGAAAGAAAGGGAAGGAAAGGGAAGGGAAGGGCGTGTGTGGTTCCTCACCTAGCAATAACGCCTCTCTAAGAAGAGGAATCCTAAATGCGATCGGGATAGGAAGAAGTGGGTGTGGGGTGATTTTATTTTGGTTCGTTAGTTGGTTGGCCCCCCTCTTTCCTTGATATCCAGCTTTTTAGGAATCTTAGGTGGTCTATAAAATTTATTATCACCTAAGCTAGTGCCTTTGCGCACTAATTAATAATACTTTTCATAATGAGAGTATGAATATGATTATTCGAACGATATCACAATAATTACAGGGAAAAAAAGACATTATAAAATACAAAACCCCCATTACGACTACGAATTCACTATTTTGAACTCTCGCATTGATGCATTTTATCAACCAGTTGGGGAAAAAAAACAACTCATCAGGTTTCCCATTACTTTTCGTTTTAGGATTGTGGCAGAGCTATGCAATCAAAAAGTATAGAAATATCCATATTGAATATGGAAGTCCTACTTGTGTTTCTCTATTTGCGGAAAGAAACAATCCATAGCATCTTTACAGGCCTTTCGAATCCGTTCGGATATGGAAAACAAACAATAAAAACACAAGTGCAATAAAACCTATCCGCATTTTAAAGCCTACTGTCCTGTTTTCACCTCATAGACATGGAAAGTATTGCGAAGATCATTATTCCTTCGCAAAATAGTTGAAGGAAAATGTGAATAAATGCTCAAAAAATAAACCACTCATCGGGTTATTCAACATTCAATGTTTCCTATTGATCGCACGTGAAGTACGAGTGTAAAGTAGTTTGCCGAAAATGAGAAGGTGATTTCAAACCTCAACGCCTTCTCGCTAGTGACTTTCATTTCCGGAGTCTGCGGTGGGGAGTCGTTGAAACAAGCCTATAACGTGAAAGCCGCCTTGAGTTGGAAAAAAAGGTAACAGCCCTCTTGGTCATCCTTCGGTTTGGTTTGCCTATTTCCATTATTTCCCCCACTCGACTCCGTCCATGCGCGATGGGCAATCGATCATTTTCGTCCAAATCGTAAAGGAACTCCAGCACGGTGAGCAGGTAAAGGCGAGGGTGAAAGGATGAAAGGAGCCTCGAATGGGGCGAAGCGCCCACGCCGTCCCCGCGGCCGCGACCTCCGCATCGATGAGCTCCCCTCCTTGCCCCCCTCCCTCCCCCACCCCCGCGCTGCTTCGACAAAGCGCGTTAAACGCGAGAAGCGAGCAGAACAACGAGGCGTTTTTCCCTTCCAGCGAGGAAAGCGGCGCGAGGGAGGGCATCCGACGCGCGGCCTGCGAGCTCGTTTGGATGTGCAGCCGTGCGTAGAGGTGGCGTGGGATCGGCGCGCTCGCGAAAACACGACGTCCAAACATTAGAAAAAAACAAAAAACAGCACCGAAAAGGTAACGATAAGGAGTCTATATATATATATATATATAATAGGAAATCAATACTTTCGGAATGTGATATCGATAATAGAATGTGAGTAAGAAAGAAGGAGAAAGAGAGGGGAGTGTAATGGGTTCCCTCCCTGGTGCGCTCTTCTTCGCTACGATCGCCTAGGTTTGTCTTCAAAAATGAAGAAAAAAAGGGGCCGTGACTGGTAATGTGCCCCGCCACATAAATGCGAACACGATAAGAACCGTAGAATAGGAGGAGGAAATGAAGTTTAGAGTCGTAATAACCGTTGATAAAGATCATACAGACAAAACGATGGCGAAACAGGCATTACGATCCCGCTCTTTCCGCATATCGCTCATCAAATAAACATGAAAACTGACTAAAAGGAAAATATAACAGTAAGAGAAGACGATACATGATACGAAGTTAGCATCCTCGCCCTTCGTCATAGTGTAACCATAGTAATAAAGGAGAACGAGAAAGTAAAGCCAAACAGGCTGGTCTAATACAGCAAGGATGCTGATAGTAGAGAGCGTTTGTCTATAACTGATGTGGAAAAAAAATCATTTTATGTGTACAGCTGTATGCAGCCAGCTGCAACACGATTTGGAAAGCTCCGCGTGGCATCCATTTCACCTCGCTCCGGACTGCTTTCTCTACTTGTGTGGTAAAAACTACAAAAAAACAGCCCGAATGTGAAGTATGGTTACCAGTGATCGAATCGTTTCCGTTTTTTTCCCCCAAATCCCTCTCGCCGCTCAGATCAGCAAATCCCCTCTTTCGCTGCTCGCTCTCTCATTGAAAACGTTCACGAGGGCGCTAATGCAAGCTCTGGTGGAAAGATCAGATCGTCGTAGAGGTCGACATGCTGCGAAATCCACTCAATAAAACGCGCTGGAGAGGATTCCGGCGTTAGCGAGGGCGCGAGGAGGGCGTCTGGGATCGATTTCCCCGCCGGAGGGGCGACATAAACCGCCGGAGGAAGCTCCTTTGCCGAGAAATCCTCACAACAAGAGGTCTCCTCTCGCTTGAGTAGAGGGGGTGAGGAAGATGGAAAATCCCGAAGGGCGTAGGCGTGAAGGTATACATCACGAAACGAACCCTTCTCAACCTCCTTCAGTGCGCGACCGAACGACGCCGCGGCCGACGACTCCGACGGAGTGGCATACAACGAGGAAAACGAGGTCGAATCCGCCCATTTGATTCGTTTTTCCTGATTCATGGGGTGGGAAGGGTGCAAACGTTGTTGGAATGCGTGAAGTTCACGGGTTTTAATCGCCTCCCGCCGCTCCGACCACGTGAGGAAGGCGAGCAGCTCTTCATTTCGACTCTCCGCCTCGGTGAGGCGCGAACCATACCGCCGACGAATCGCTTCCACCTCACCCGGATCCTTTTCTTTCTGTGGAGAAGCCTCCTGCTTCTCCGGTGTAGGGATTTCTCTGCGTGGCGAAACGCACTCCGCCCCCTCCGTTTCATACGATTTTTCTCTTTCTTCCTCGTCTTCCACCTCACTGCACTCAGCGCTGAGCTCGATGAGGATTTCACCACCTCCGACATCCGCGGGATCGACGAAGAGTGCGCGCTCCACTGGCCACCCCCCTTCCCTTTCTCGCTCCTTCGCTCCTGCGTTTTTCATTCTCGCCTCGCTCGGCGTCATCAAAACCCCCGCCGAGGATGACAACGGTGAAGAAGGAGGAGAGGAAGAAGAGGGTTTCACCGCGGCAACGGAGGCTCCCCTCGGGAGGAGCACCCGCGGTGAGGACGATGAAAACTCCATCGGCGCCTTCTCCACCTCCCCTGACGAGGATCCTCTCGCGTGTGAGGGGGAAATCGACATGGAAATCGAATCTGAGGTTGAAGTACCCATTGTTGGAAGGGGTTTCCCCCCAACCCGAAGGCGGATTCTCCCCGTATTCGAGGAAAGCCCTGGAGGGGAGGCCGAGGAAAGCCCCCCGGCCACCCTCGAAGGGGATCGACAGGCCGTTGAAACGACTTCGGCGCGCCCTGCCGCCGCGAGACGACGAGAAAACCCGCAAAACGGGGTTGAAAAAAAACCCGAAGGCTCCTCCGAAGGAACCCCCCCCCCACCCGCAGCCTCCACGGAAGAAATCAAATGAGCAGGGGAGGCGAAGCAGGCAACGGGAACGGACGCAGAGGGGGAGGGGGGAGGGGGGTTGAGCTCCATTTCGTAAAGCACGGCCCTCTCCTCGGCGGCCCCTCGGATAAGAAAGGGGGTTTCGCGATCAAATCGCTTCCGTGCGCCCCATAAAAGGGAATCCGGAAGGTGAAGAAAGTCGCAAGGGTCGTCCTCAATCCTCCCCGGAGATTCTTGTGGGGGTTCCGGGGGGAAAACCACCTCCGGAGAAAACGAAGCCGTCTTACGGCGACGGTTCATGACGTGAACGCGACAGCTTCCTCAGTTTTTTTTTTTTTTTTGGATGCTTCAGCGTGGATAGGAGGACTGTTTTGTGAATGAATGAAAATGTGGAAAAAAAAATGAGGCAATGGAGGTGTTGTATAAGCGAACACACAAATATGTCCAACACGTAATTGAATCTATCTATGAAATAAAATAGTGGGTGAAACTATATGAGTAGAAAGTTAATGAATCTATGTAACCGTTTTTAAAAAATGTACTTTTAATGATGGAACAAAAACAGGGATGCTCTCAATGGAAAATAAAGAGAATCCTAAAGGAAGGTAGCCAAAGAAAGGAAAAAGAAAAACAGTTTACGTAGATTTCAAGCCGATTTCCACCAGGAACTAGCACCATACATTCACAACATGATAAGGAGCACAGAGCTAAGTAAAATGGAGTGTAGCTTGAAGACCCTCATTAACAAAATTCGAAGGTGCCATGAGGTTGTACGCTCCCATAAATTGCTAAAAAAAAGAGGGAAAATAAGAATAAAACCCAGAATAATTCACACTTCAAACAGAACCGTTATAGTTTAAATCCACCATAAAGTCGAATTTATCCACTTATATTCTCGTTGATGATGTTTGTTTTACATCCTTAAACATTCACTCAACAATAAGAAGAGCATGATCGAAGCTGAAGGATAGAAGTCTGAAAGACAAAAAAAAATTGTCCTCTTCCCCCCCCCCCCTCCCCTCACCTTCTCTATAAATGGAAAGAGCAACAGGAGTTACAATGAGGGAAAAAAAAGCATAGAGACCAATACCATATTCTGGTCTATCATTAATTATAACCCAAAAAAGTAAGCTTTCCGGCTTAAGCTTCGAAGCCGTATACGGTGCGTTTATCATTGAGGTATCAAAGTGTTGGCCCCGCTATGCCCCATTAAATAAATAGGGTAAATAGGCGCATTGGGGTGCTACGCACTCCACACTTCGTGGTAGACCGCGGAGCTGCTGCTCTCATTCAATTAATTTTTATTAATGCCTGTTCATTTTTTGGACGGTTACAATGGTTGTCATTTTGTTTTGGACAGATCGGATCGTGAGATCGGTGAATTTGTGTTTTAGTGCTGGTTGAGTGGCTTTGTTCATTCCTGACGAAGTCCGCCTAGGCCGCAGGCAGAGCTCTCCCACGGAAGCAAGTCGAAGCATCGACACATTTCCCTTTGCCCCTTTTTTTCCGGCTTAGGTTGTTTTGGGGAGCAAATATGTCTTTCAAGAGGAAAATACGAAAAAAGATGAAGTGAAAAATAGAATCTTAAATGCAAGAGAATTTCTCATGCGTTTTTTTCTTTCATCCATAGCTCCCACATAATAGTAAATAAGCATAGCGATAAAGTTATCCGTAATACATAGATACAGAAAGAATATAAATAGTTGAACAGATTTCTGTTACTTTTTTCCCTATATTATGAATCATCCCAAATCTACAACTTGTAGTGTAAAGTGGGAGAAGAAAATAAAATGAATTGAGGGAGAAAAAATGCGGACCCAGCGACAATGCTACAAGAAGAAAACAGACAATCCGTATTTCGTCACCCCTTTTCATCTAAACAAATAAAGGATATCAAAGAAGCTACGAGAAAAAGATGCTTGCAATCTAAACAGTCCAGAAGTTCGTATACATATTGCAAATAAAAAAGAATTATCGATCACCATCGACTCACAGAGGAATAAAGTGTGTCTCTTGAAGCATTGAGGAGTCACTATTCTTCTTTTTTTTTTCGTTCTTCAAATTTCGTGCACAACACGCAACCCGCACGAACAACCCTATCTATCTATACGATCATCCCTATGTTATAAAGCACAATAAAAGCTCATAGAAAAACTACACAATTTTTTCCCTCGCCATTCTTTTTGCCCGTTGCAGGCGTCATCCAACAGAATGCAAGAAAAAAAAATGGAGGAAAAAGCACAAAGATAATAGTTTTTTCAAAAAAAAAAAAGTATGTTTTCATGTATATGTGTAGGTTTACGACATTTCGCTCGCGGCCACCTGGGCGGCCATTACATCTGTCAACAACCCCGACGACGGGCCCGAGCTCCCTGGCAGCATCACGACCCGATTATTCTTATTCGACCCCATCTCCTTCATCGAATCGAAATATTGATTCAAAAGCAGCAGATTCATCACCCCTTTCGCGTCGATCCCGGGAACCGTATCGACGAATTGCTCGATACTCGACTGCAGGCCTTTCATGATCGCCTTTCGCTCCTGCGCGAGGCCGACGCCGGAAAGCCGCATCTCCTCGTACGTCGCCTCCGCTTCTTTTAAGGTGAGGATGCGCTGCAACTCCGCGTTGTGTTCGGCCGCCATGCGAAGATACGCGTTGAGCTGCGTTTGCGAGATCGCCTCCTTCACCTCCACACTGGGGTCGATCTTCGTGAGAAGGGTCCGCTCAAGGACGTAGCCGTACTCACCAAGTCGATCCGAAAGCTCGATGTCGATCACCTTCTTGATCTCATCAGACATCAAAAACACCTCATCGAGGGTGTATTTAGGCACCTCCCCGCGGACGATGCTTCCCGCAAAGCTGCTGATCTGCTCCGACGCATCCGTCAGGCGATAAAAGGCGAGCGAAACCTTATCCTCGACGACGCGGTAATGGATGCAAACCTCCACCCGCACCACCGCGTTATCGCGCGTTTTCGTGCTCACGTCAACGACGGTGTTGTTGAGGCCGAGGGGGACGGAGCCGCGGAGGGTGTCGAAGCAGGGCACCAAACAATGGCAGCCCGGATCCGCCAGACGATCAAACTTTCCGCAACGCTCCACCACTCCGAAGGAGGCGGTGTGAACGCAGAAGCAACAGCACGCCGATTCACCGTCCGACATCGCAAAGAAGGAAAAAAAAAGGAGGAAAAAAGAACGAAGGCAAGAAAAAAAAGTAGAAAAGGGAAGGAAGGTGGCTGGAAAGAGAAAATGGTCCGATTTGACGCTTAAGGAAAAAAGGGAATCACTCTTTAAAATATATATAGATATTTATTTATATGAATACGCTCTATTCGAAATGAGATGGTATCGACCTTTTAATACTAATAAGGGCATATTGTTTTAATAGTGTAGAAAAAATGAACGTTGGCACATGTGTTCACATGATATACATTATACAAATACACGTACAAAATATGCACGCAATTATGGATTAAACAGCCGGGGAAAAAAACGCGGAGTAACGGCTTGTGCTCATTATCCTTCTTTTATCTTTATCTGAAACGCAATCACACACACGTACACAACACTAGATATACAAGTATATGTGAGTTTGTATGTGTGAAGACAAACAAAATTACTATACTTTTTTCTAAAAAAAGGTAACCAAACAAAAGGACAAAGGATCTACCCGACGATAAATACTTGATGGTTTGGAATATGAAAAGGGTAGCAAACAAGGTTAATTCTAACGAAAAATAGTTGACTAAATGTAATTAGGAAGTCCAACCTCCTGAATCCGACTAGCTTTCCTTGAGATTCTTGCCTAAATGAGGGACATTTAAGATCCTTCGGTATCAGCTAAATGATCGGAGTCCCAGAAATAAATATTCTCTCAAATAAGCGAATTGCATAAATCCATCCATCTATCCATACATATATGAGGAAAAAAATAAAAGACTTATCGATGAATTGAACTGTAACATTCAAGCAATGCGAACAACTTAGGATCTGAAAAAGAAAAAATGAAGAAGCAAACTCGCATACCTGAAAAAAATAAAACCGAGACAAATATATATATATATATAAATCTATAAATACACTCAAAGGAAAAAAGTACTTTAAACTTGGTTCATCCCTATTTCCCTAGATCATTTTCCCGCCTCCCCACCGCTCCTACACCCACGCATACCCTCCCCTACCCACACTCATTGTCTTCATCTCTTTTTTTTCCTTTGGGGATGTTTCATTTTCCTCCCCCCTCGCTCCCCTCCCCCTGCGCGCGCCCTTCTCTTACTTCATGAGCCGAGTGGCGCCCTTTTTGAGCTGCGAGATGGCCTTCTCGAGGCCACCGGTAGCCTCGACGAGCATCAGGCTCGACTGGGCATTTCCCGCGATGCTCTGCAGGGTGTCGTAGTATTGATTCATGATCAGCATATTCGTGGCGTCGGTGATGGAAAGCGCGGAGATCTCCCCTTGAACGGCGCTCACGGATTGCATCAACCCGGCGACGATCGCCTTTCGTTGCTCCGCCAGCCCCTCCCCGGCGAGGCGGCGCGCATCGCACTTCGCCTCGGCGGCGCGCACCCGCTGGAGTTTTTTCGTCTCCGCCTCATCCACGGCGGCGACGCGAAGTCGCTGCAGGCGTTGAATTTCATTCATCGTGTGGGTGATCCGCGCGCCCGGGTTGATGTCGGAGATCAAGACCGAAATGATCTCCATCCCATAACTCCCCATCCGCACATCCACCTCGTCTTTGAGTTGTTGCGAGATCGTCCCGCGCTCGACGTAGAGGGCCTCGAGTTTGTACAGCGGGATTTTCGCGCGGATGGAGTTGCTGACGTTATCGCGCAGGATCGTATGCGGATTGAGGGCGCGGTAGTGCATCTCCTCGATGCGATCCGGAATCACCTGGATCTGGAGGGTGAGGGAGACGTAGACGAAGACGTTATCCTTCGTCTTGGATTCGACATTCATCTGGAACTCCTGCAGCCGGATTGAGATCCGCGCCACGACGCTGTTCCAGAAACACCCCAGGCAGTGAAAACCGGGCGATGCGATGCCCGAAAATTCCCCGCATCGTTCAATCACCCCGACCTCCGATTGCTCTATTGTGGTGCAACAAGTCCCCATGGGTTAGTAGGTATCGGCTGCCCCCTTTTTTTTTCTTTTTTATTCTTTGTTTCTTGTAGTGGTGGTGGTGGTTGAATAACGTGAAGCGTTAATTCGTTGACCTGTGGGAGGGAAAAAAAATCCTCACTTCTACACGCAATGATGCTTCAATAATAATAATGCATAAGCTAGAGTAAAAGTAAAGGAAGGAAAGAGAAACGATCCGATCAGTATGCATGATAATGGTATAGGTGTAATACAACAGATATACCGCTGGAAAAAGTATATGATACACACACGCCCCCCTCCTCCTTCTCCCCATCCCCTTTTCCCCATTCTGATTTATTCGATTGGCAGGTGTAATTATTCCCATTCCCTCTATGGAGGTTTACCTCGCCTTCGGCACGAGCTTCTGCATTCCATTTTCGATCACCAATTCGTACTCCTCCTCGACCTCCTCGTCTTGCGCGGGGTTGGCGGGTTCTCCTCCCCATCCAGAAGCCGGATGGGGGAAATCCCCCACCGCCGTCGGATCGTAAGGATCCCCATATGGCGAAGGCGGATAGCCAGACGGCATTCCTGCATACCCCCCCCCTCCCTCCCCTCCTCGCGCATCCGTCGCCATCCTTCCTGATGAACTTGCTAAATCGCCGTATTGAAAAGCCCCTCCGGCCCCACTCGCGTAGGAACCTTCGCCGGAATTGTAAGAATAATACGGCTGAATCTCCTGTTGTTGCTGTTGTTGCTCTTCAAAGAGCTGTTGTTGATAATACGCGTAGGCCTCCTGATCTTGCCCGGCGTTCGCCGAGAGGGCATCCCGTACGTCTTTCCAATATTGATAGGATTTGATCAGGTATTCATAATACGCGTGATAAGGGTGTTCGGGATCGAGAAAGGCAAAATAGGAGTTGAACTTCGTCCGGCGGCGTAGCTTGTGCTGGTATTTCGCTCCATCACAGGAGTTCACGACAAATTCCGCCACGCGCTGGATGATATCATCCTGCTTCGTTGACATTCCTTCCGGCCGAATATCCGGCTGCTGTTGTTGTTGTTGTTCATCCACTAGGGGCTGCTCTGCCGGATCTGCGCCTGTATAATAATAGTTTGACATTCTAAAAAGTTGTAAGAGCGCGCATACACACACACACGCACACACACACAGGTAGAGAGAGAGAGTCTATTATATAAATATATAGATAGATGTAGAGGGAGAGAGGAAAATAAATTATCAGAGGCTATCAACGATACACGCATCTATCATTCACTTCAAAGAAATCCCAAAGTTATCCACCCCCTATGCGGTGGGAAAACATTAGAAGGGGATCGAACGCATTTCCTCTCACTAAAAGAAAAAATTTTTTTTTTAAAAAGCAAAATCGACAAGAGCAGCGCACACGATATGCGAACCATCACACCAGGTTTTCCATCCCCTTCACCATCACGGATGTATAGCAGTTATAGCACATCCGATAATCCCAGTTATCCTCACGGATCGCCACGAGCCGGCTGCTCACGGGGTAACCACAGCGATAGCAAACAAAGATTTCTTTTTTTCCACCCATCTGATAAAGTTGCAACCCACCGCGTTTCTCCCACGCGTACAACGCCCTATCGACGCGTGGACTGAAGGTGAAATCCTCGGCGGGGCGCCTCCGCACGTCGCCCGGGAGGTGCGCAAAGCGCTCGTGCTCGAGTTGATGCGTTGGGGAGGCCGTGAGTTGCATCATCGGCGCCACACGACGATACAGCCGGTGATGCCCTTTGGGAAAATTAAAAAACTTTCGTTTGTTAAACTGCGGGCCGGTGAGGTGGCGCTGTCGGATGCTTTTCGGGGCAGAGCGGCGTAACAGAAAGCTCCCGACACCGCCTTTAATCCCACTCATTTTTTATGATTTTATTTTATTTTTTCTAAGAACTACACCACCACCACAACAACAACAGACAAAAGAAATACGAGCAAACGAATTTTCTTGTTGGGAGAAAAATTTGAGGCAAAAGGAGTGGTGGCATGGCTCACCGTCAGACCTGTCATTTGCGTCCCCATCACTCTTCATCGGATTGTTTGCTTATCAGTTGCTATTTTGCTAGATCCCTCATTTTTATAGCTTACGTGAACGGAAAATGTACACCAAAAAAGTGATGGAGGGTATTAATGGAGAAACAAAAGCATGCCTCCTTCAGTCCATACTATTATAAATATATATATATATATATGTGTGTGTGTGTGTTTATGTGTATGCATGCCAAATAGGTTTTAGCGATGATCGCTGATATAAATATTTAGACGCATACTTCGCTTGATGGAATCCGATTTATTCATTCAACATAGTCGTACGTCTCCAACCAGAGGGAAGAGAAGGGAGGGGAAAGCCGTTTTCCTATGTCTTCAACAAGCTCCCATTTTACAAATGTCGGAAAGGCCCACCCAAATCTTCCAAAGTCCTTAGAAAACAAACGGCACCATAAAATCCGTCCTCGCCTCCTGCCCTTCATAGAAACCAAACAAGTAAAACGCCTTGCTTTTTGTTCCACTCATCTCTCCTTAACCCCCCCCTTTTGAGTCTTGGGCGGTCTCACCACCCCCTCTGCCGACCTGGCTTTCTTTCTTTTTGGAGGTAGTGGCCTTTTTCTTTTCTTTTCTTTTTTGGTTTGGTTAGATGTTATTCCCCCGCTTTCCCCCCTTCCCATTCGCCGATCCCTCGTGTTCAGCACTCAAAAATCCGCCGAATCTGCTCCTCCGTGGCGGTTTTCCCGGAAACCGGACAGGCGTGGTGCTCGCGGACGTAGCTTTGCAAGCAGGGATAGCACCCCACGACGCCGCTCGCGCCGCAGACCGCGGCGTTCGTGACGGCCTTCCCGCACACCGCGCACACCCCAGGGGGCGGGGTCGCCTCCCGCGGTTTCCCCGCCGCGGTGACGACATCCCGCCCCCACACGGGAGGGGGTGGGATCGGCAACGCCTCCTCCCCCCCTCCCGAGACGGAAGGGGAGGAAAAAACCCCCCCCAACCCCGCCCCGCCGCGGGAAAACCGCAGGAGGTTTAAACCCCAAACAGCATCACGAGGAGCAGGACGCGGGCGATGCGCAGGGCTCGTCGGGCGCGGGGATTCCCCACCGCGGCGCCTTCCGCCGGGGTGGCGCGGCGGAGCACGATCCCGCCTAGCCGATCCCCGGCCCCCGCGAAGGGCGTCTGTTCGAGCAAAAACCCCACCCGCCAGGCGAGCCCGATAAGCCCGGTGGCGAGCGCCCAGGTGGGGTACAGCACCCGGACGAAAAACGCCCGTGCGCGGGCGCGCCCGGGGTGGGTGCGGGCCTCCGCGAGCCGCCACGCGACGGCCTCGGGGGCGGTGTCGATCCCCGCCTCGTAGACCCGCGCGAGGCGGGCCGCCAGGAAGGGGCGCAGGACGAGCCACCCCAGCGACCACCCCTTCTGCGCGCGGG
>HF955090.1:84994-102728 GCA_000582765.1 Phytomonas sp. EM1 | reverse complement strand
TTGGTCGGTGGAAAGGGAGGCGAGAGGCTTTTTTTTTTTCTCTCTCTCTTTTCTTTTTTTTTCTGAGAGGGGTTTATAGGGTTAAGGATTAGGGATCGCACGGTCGTTCAGACTGGGTAAGGCGAAGAAGACGGTGAAGAATCACGGGTGAACGTGCAACCTCGGATCACTTTACTATAGACCCAATGTAAGCACAGCAGCAGGATGCACCGCAACGAGGAAACTCAAGTGAAAAGTTCCGCTCGGGCAAGGAAAATAACTTAGGATTAAGATGAAATCCAGAAAAAGGTATAATTTATTTACGGTGTATGTATAAAAGGCGACACTAATATATATATATCTATATATATATATATATATAGATATATATGGATATAGATATATAGATATATAGATATATAGATATATAGATATATAGATATATATGTAAATACAATTTAATCTTAAATTTCTATATTATTATCTTTAAAGGGGACAAATATTATAGGAAAATGAACCCATGAAGGTGGAAAGACAAGGCAGAGTAATGGACACCATAATAGTACTCTTACGATAGTCAATAAGGTTAATAGATACCGCTTTAAACCGAGATCAGCCTTTTCACGATTTAAGAACCCCGTTAGAACAGTAAACTATGTACCATTCATACAGAAAAATAGAAACAGAGAGAACAATAACAGATACCACCATTCGGTACAAAATGCTTAGGGAGAGAGAACAAAATAGCAAGGCCTCGTTGTCTTGCGGTGTTGTACTGGCACAGCCGCCATCCGCAGAAGCTTGGTTGCCCCTAAGATGTCAATGAACGACATGCGCATGTGTTGTAAACCTATTTAGTCAACTTCCCTGCTCAATATGCACTCGTGTACGCACAACTAACCCGATAGCTCGATCCCAACAAAAGAACGTACACGCAAATAGACTGATCCCCACCTCTTTGACTATCGGTCTGTGGTTTAGAAATAGCGATGCGGACGAAACCCCGCTGTATCGGGGTCTTGCTGCCAAAGGGAACGTGATTTGCGCTTCCAACCAAAACCTTTCCGATCCAGGCGCTCCTGCATAAGCTGCATGGAAGGGCCTCGGGTTCCGCTACTCCGGATCGCGGGCGACCACGTGTGGGGAATCGGTTTGAGCATCTGGAGAGGGGTCCATCGGCGATCCGGCGTAGTAGAACGCACCCCGTCGGGCGAGATTAGACGCCCGCCCTGACGGCGTTCCCGGAAGTATGCGAGGGCCTCCTCTCGAATTGAGGTCGAGCCTCCTCCGCCATCGCCGTGTGGATGATCCTGAGGGCGGGTGAAAATGGAAAGCTCCGCGGGCGGAGGGTGGCTGGGGCCGCCACGGAGGTGTGCCCTCACTTGGAAGCTTCTTTTCGCCTCCGAACTATCCATCGCCGCCTCGTCCTTCACGTCTGACGGGCCTGCCGAGGTGGAAAGGGTCGAAGAGGGACCTTCTCCCCTTCTTTCCGCCATTTCCGCTCGTTTGTAATACGGAAGAGGGTACTGGAGCGCCCTCCCTTGCTGCGCACACCGCTTGGCATCCCGGAGGCGCTCCAAGCAATCGGCGGTTCGAATCCGCACCCCTTCCACGCGAAGTCGAATACCCATATTTAAAGGAAACATCCGCAACCCCAAGACGTTGTTCGTATCGTGAGCACTATAGGGAAGAGAGGAATTATGATGGCGTTCGGGGTGGAAAACAGTGGAAAAGTACTCCCCCATGTCAAACCCTTCCTCACCACCACGGCTGACGGCATCGTCGCTATCATCTTCGTTTGAACCCACCTGGCGTTGGATGCTCATATCGAGCTGATTGTACCCTTCAAGATCCCTCGGGAGCTGCATTTCCAGGCCAAGATCATGCCGTTCACGCCGTAAAGACGGCGATGGAAGTTCCTCGCTTTTGATGTATTGCAACGGAAAGGGTTTGGGGGATAGGCAGCTGACGCGAACCCCACCGTAGAGCATCTCGTCGGCAGCGGTACGACGAATGGCGTAGCCTAAAAGCGACTGCTGTGCTGCGGCTAAAAAAGACGTACTACAACATAACATTGATTAAACGATAAGTCCTATACTAAAAGATATCGATCTATATCTATATTCATATACATGCAAATAAAAAGCAGATGCTGAAGTAGAAAAGGGAAAGCAGAAATTCTTCGAGAAAAAAAATTATCCCCAATCTTGGGCTCATAAAGGCGACTAAACCCATTATCATTATTCATTCGTTTTTGTTGTTTCTCAAGTGATTCACTTTGGAATTTTCCACGAGCCACCATCCTGGGCGTCTTGCGGCTGCTGCTTCTGATAGTAACGCCGGAGCTCGACGTGCTCCGGCCGCTTTCGTCGCTCCTGCCATCTCGGACCATACGGCGCCTCGAACTCCTCATCCACCGCACACGCATCTTCCGACCACGTGCGGCGTCGATCGTTGCAAGAGCCTCCCTTTTTCGTTGCTGCAGAACCGCTGGATTCCTTCCCACCCTCAAAACCCTCCCCTCCTTTTCCCCTTTCGTCACCACGCATAAACGCGAGATCCGGACGATTGTACACCCGCGTGGCGATTCCATCAAACCGGACGGCATCCTGCCGTAACTTCTCAATCGTCCGGCGAGCACTGAACACAACGGAGGGTTTCGGTGCGAGCGCGGCGGAGATCTCCGCGTGGGACTCCATCTTTCTTAGATGAGCCTCGTATTCGTCCGCGAGCGCGGACGCACATCGCGAGCACGTCTTCGCGGTCAAAAAAATAAACGAAGACCGTCGATTGTGGCGAAAAGCGCGCTCGTGGGTGTACTCCGCCACCTTACGAGCCTTAATGTAATCCTGGCTTTGGTAATGACTAAGGGCGAGGTTCAGAAGACTGTGAAGGTAGGCGGTGGTGTCGGTGCGGTTTTCCTCCGCGAGTCGCTCCAAATCCTCCTCCACGCTGCGTCGTGTATCCTCGGGGTCCTCCAGGTTGATGTAAAAGTTATAACCTTTACACCGCAAGGAAGTGAAAACGTGGCTTAGAAAAAGAGGGGCGACATCGCCCTCACGACTAACCACTCTAAGAAGACCCCCATGAGAAGCTACTCGGCAAGACAATTTTCGGGGGTAAAGTTGACGGGAACAAAGGAAGGTTGATGATCGCGGCTTTATCACAGGGAGGTGGAAGTATTGGGAAGTCCTCAGTGTGTGCCGCATGATTGAACCGAATATGACCAATGAGGATAGAGTAGAACCAACCTTATAGCATCTTTTTGACTCACTTGGTGCACACCTTCTCTTCCCTCCTACTGATGTTGTTGTTTTTTGTAGCTAAAGAAACGTAAAAGGAAAATAAGCAAATTGAAATCAAATCACCGCGACGAAGGTGTCAGAAAAAGCACATTACATCTTAACCAGTGTATTTCTGTTATCAGACAAATGCGTGAAAGACGGGAAAAATATTAGAATAGAAGGTAGTGAAGTACCCCTCTCTATTTAGATCAACGATCCCCTCACCCCTATCTATCCTAATATTTAGCATTCGGAATATGCAAAGTTAACAATTAATCGTTGCGAGTATTAATCAACATTTTCCCACCCTTTGGTTAATCTTATGGATGACAGAAGCCGAAACTACGCAGGGGCACCGTATGCTTCAGGGAGTCTTTCGATGGTATAGCGATGCTTTGAGATATACATAATTGGAACCCCTGGTATTTTACGAATTCGTCGTTTCAGCTCCTGATCGCATGTCGCGACAATATAAACCGGGTGCTCTGTAACGGTGCGCACGACGCAGTCATCCGCGTACCGCGCTTCACAAGTCAGTCGCTCAAATCGCTTGTCGCGGGCAATCCTCAGAGCAATCCGGAACTTCTTACCCAACTTCTCCAGCTCCGCAAAGACGCAGTCGCAAATACAGGGGATCACTTTAGCCAAAAGGCAATCCATGAGCCCCTGAACAATGTCTATCTTATTCTGCATGGAGAAGTTGATAAAGTTGGTATCCAGCCATATCCGAAACGGCGGCCCAAGCGCGTTGTTGTAGGATAGGAAGGAAGAGGTTTGTGCGGGCGCGGCCTGGGTAACCTGGGACTTTCGGTATTCAACCGCCGCGAGATCCTTGCGGGCCTGCGCCGTGACAGTTGATTCAGGCGTGTCGTGATAACTATCAGCCTCGCGCTTCTTTTTCATCGCCAAGCTCTTCTCTTTCATGAGGATTTTCTTGATGGCGTGGCCCGCCTGTTTTTTGACCTTACCCATCCCTATTTATGGATAATTGTTGGTGACCACACTTCACTCCTATTGAACTTCCTAAACGTATTCAAGATATCAATAAACAAAAGAAGAATGCTCAAGAGTCCTATAAGTCCAATAAAGGATGAACATAAAAAGGAGTCAAATCAGCTTCTCGCGTTTGATTTGTAAAATTCAAAAATCAATGAAAATAAGGCCAATAGCAGGAGAACAAGACACACACGCATACACGCACCAAAGGACATTATAAAATGTTAACCTCCCCCCTCCCCATCCTTCTCACAGATCTGCCTGAAAGCCGCCCGATGATAAAGACGAGTTCGACGGATAGGATAACATCCATCTAACCTCACCCTCCTCCAACGAAGGCCTTGGCGCTCCATGAAGCCCTCTTCCCTTTTGTGGAAATGAGGGTGGGGAATGAGCGCCATTCATATGAGCTGAGCGAAGGGCCCGTAGCACTTCGAGAGGGATCTCCCACTCCGCACCAGGGCCGCGGGGAAACCCCCCTCCGAGTGGATCCCAAGCCGCCGCATCGCCCGGATCCTTTTCCGAGGATTGGAGACCGCGACCAAAGATAGGGTACGCCAACGGATCGTAAAGATCTTTGGAAGGCGTAATAGCTAGGGAAGGAGGGGGCTTTTCCCCTGCTCGGCTCGGACTCACACCGACGGATAAACGCGAAGAGACCCTCCCCTTTCCCTGAGTGGGGTTGACAACTGGGAAAGAACCCTCCACGGTTTCACCACCCTCACCTGTTGGTTTCGAGCTGCCTCTCGGTTTGCTTGGAAACGAACCGCGTGTGGCCTCTACGGCGGATTCATAGGCCGCACAATGCTCCGCCACCAGCCCTTCAGAGGTGATATTATAGGAGCATAGGATGCAGCGCAGATCCGGGTAGACGAAAAAAGGTTTTGCTACGTACACATAATGGTTGGTGAGAAGAGGGAAAGCGCGCAGCACGGTGTCAGGTATCACCAACGTCCAGGACCGTGAATCCAAAACCCGCTCCCTTTCCACCTCTTTGGATGAAGAATCCTTCCAATTCGCGGGAAAAAACCCACATGGAGTCGTCCCAGACGCGTTTCCAGCCTCCATTGGAAGCTTAGAAGGTGGCACCATGGGGCGTGGTCTGAATTCAAACGATGAATGAACCCACACCAAATCCCCAAAGGCATGCGTCAGGCCGTAGACCGCCTCTATGAAAAGAACCTTAAACACCAGATGAATCCCGCTTTCCGTCAAGTCCTCCACGGCAACCCGAGAAGGATGACTTTCAACACTGAGTGGGGAGAGTTCCCTTTCATGAAACACCTTCGTCGGGGTTCGTTTGGTGGCGGAAATCGAATCCCTAGAAGGAGCATACCCAAGATCCGTAGGGTTGGATTCCATCCCCTCCTGCCTTGATCGAAGGGTGGTTGGGGGTTCAGAGGCGGAAGATAAATTCGGTGGTGCATCGCCGCCGCCATGAGAGGGGTGCTGTCGTTGCCATCCACGTAAAAGCCATCCATTCAACGTCCAGGTTGCAAAAGTCTGGCGAAGATACTCCACCACACGCCAAGCGGTGGGGATCTTCCACAGCTGCCGAAGTGCTCGTTTATCCAGCGAGCCTCGACCTTGAGGTGGCGGGAAACCCCCACAATAGGCATTTCCCGTCGTATTCGAAGCGAGGGAGTGAAGGTGGAGCGTCATGGGTTTGCCCAGTACCCCACCACCATGGCCGCTAGCGCTGTTCTCCACCACCCCTGGCGGCCGCGAATTCAACGCGAGCCGTCGTTGCCGCTCCTGTTTGAGCAAAACCCCTCCAAGGGAATCCACCCCCCCTTCCCAAGGGCCACTCGCCAAACCGGCATCGAGCAACGTCTCCAAGGTTTGCTCCCCCCCGCCGTTGATGGATCCTCGGCCAATCGTGGAGCGGGCGGAGGAGGGCGCGAGGGAGGCCGCAACCTCCCCAAACGGATCGGTATTCAGTGCCGTGGAATGAGAAGGAAGAGGAGGAGGAGGACGTCTAAGAGGGGGTTGAGACTGAAGAGGGGGAATGGGCTGCGTCGCGCGCACCGCGATCTCCTCTTTGTCTTGGAAAAGATCCCATACCGAGCGGGCGGCGGAGGGACCTGACGAGGTGACGCCACGACCTTTACGAACCCCATGCCCGCCCTGGATTTCCACATCCAAATCGATCTGTCGAGCCTCCGTGGAGTTGCTAAATGGGGTGGGGGTGGGGGTGGGGGTGGGGAGTTGCGTTGGAAGGGCCTCTCGACGCAGACCGCGAGACTGGCAACGACCTCCATCCGCCTCGTTCGCACCACTTTCGCTGGTAGAACTGCTAAAGTCGGAAATTTCCAATGCCATGGCACTTTCTTCCGCCCGACATCGCCTCTCTTCCGCGATTTCCCGCTCCATTCGACTCCGCTCATCTTTCTGAAGGTGCCGAGGAAGCAAATGCCTTAAGCCACGACGGAGTTTGTTCTGCTCCTCATCCACTCCAGCGGACGGTGTACTTGCTTCCAAGAGCCCATGATGGTTGCCTTGGGATTCACCCTTCTCGGGCACCACCCTGGCAAAATTCCTTGAAACCTCAGCGTTTGTATCCAACGCGTATCCAAGTGAACTCACCCGCCCTTCTTTCCGGTCGATCGGGTTGTCTTTTGTCCCTTTCACCTTTGCGAGAACGTCAAACATCGTTCGTCGGCCCGCACATCGCAGCGCGTCGGGTACTCGCACCGCATGATCCATGGTGGTGATATCCTTCGCCACGGCGTCGTCCGTATGAGGCAGGGACCTTTCTGCTGCTCTTGGGATGGTGCTACCAAGCCTTCCTGACTCATCCACCCGGGCAGGATTCCCTTCGTCGAAGAAAAAATCGCGAAACTTATCCATTTCCGTGTTAGAGCGATCATACACAACCACCTCGTCGTCGTCATCGTCGTCATTTTCGCCCTCCGGTGCTGAATCTATAAATCGATAAAACATGACCTGCACATAGGGAAGAAGCTCGAGAGCACCCCACGGGCTATGAATTTAAGAAGCAAGACCTGTGTATGGTAGATTACCTCGACGCAAATAACTATACTTCGATTGATGAAAAGCAACATCAGGGTTAAAATTGAGAATAAAAGAGCATCAACGATACCCAATGAGCAATGGAAAAATAGAATGAATTGCTGTAGAAAGATACGTAAAATGACCATATAGGTCGGATATGTGTATATATTTGTATGAATATGTATCTATATACTCTATTCTTCCTAACGTTACGCATCTATAATCTCCCGCATTGACCATCTCCCTGAAGAAGGCATCGCCCTATCGCTTTACAATATTGTTTAATCGTTGGACATGCTGAGTTGCACCTCAATGGGAGCCCCTGAGCGATATTCTGAGTCCAGACCGTCGCTACCGCTCACGCTCCCGACGGCGGCCCTCTCACTTTCATGATCTCGATTCAAGCCACTCCCGTGTTTCTGGCGTCGCTCGGCTAACAGAACAGCCCTCAGTCGAGCTTCGGCCATTCTTCGACCTTCCGAAGATAGCTCGCGTACGGCGCGCTCCTTCGCGATGAGCTCCATCACCCCGCGCTCAACGTCGGGGAAAAATCCCCCGACAGGGAATAACGATTCACAGCCTCTATACGCATCCTCGACAACCGGATACGATGGTGTGGCTTGGTGGGCGTGTAAATGAGCAAACGCGTCAGTATAAATCATGTTGGAGTGAGCGTCATACGCCGCCTCACCCTTGCTACGGTGGTGATGGGTTCCTTTTCCGTTGGAAAAGGCTTGTGGAGGGGGTTCGTCGTGGGTTGTGTAGACGGAGCCGTAGGGTACCGGTCCCCCCTCCACCCCACCCGCCGGCCAGGGTAAACCAATGGGAAATGAGTTGGTGAGGGCGTCGTCTGGAGGAACTCGCCGAATGCGCGTTTTAGCACGCCCGGTATTCGATAATACCTCTAGTGGAATCTTCTTACCACTGGTGCTTCGCTTTTCTCGAACTGCCTTGTGGGATTTCGGATGTTGTTTCGCGAACCACGACTCCCATGCGGCGATTTTTTTGGAAAGGGTGTGGATTTGTTCACGGGCCTGCATTAGTTGGATCTGTACTTCCGACATGCCCTCGGATGATGTGAGGTGAACTGGGGTAGTTGACGATTCGATTGAATTCGACTGCTGCTGTTGTTGTTGAGAAACTGAGGATGCGACTGTCAGCTGCGCAGCATCCGCCGCGGCGGGTACCTGAACCTCTTTCAGAACAGAAAGATCCCTCGTCGCGTTAGTGGTGCTCGCCGTATCTGGATGGGATCGCTCTTGAAGAATCCGGATCTCATCCTGGGCCATCTTCAGCTCGGATTGTAAACGCTCCACCTCCGCCGTGAGCGCCTCCAGGCGGAGCTGAAGTTGAGAACGAAGAGCCTCCCCCTCCTCCGCCCCGCGGCGGAGCGCCGTGGTTTGCTGTCGAGATTCCGCCAACTCGCGCGCCATATACTGCAGGGCGGCCTGGTGCGCGGAAGACGAAGGCGTGGATGCCGTGCTGGAAGCTGCGGCAACCTCCACTAGACCCGTGTTCCTCGCATCCGCTCCTAAAACAGCAGGGGGGGAGGAGGAAGAGGGGACCCCGAGAGGCCCCCCTCCTGCGCTCGCCACGGATGTTGGATGACTTGGCAGTTCTCGAACCCCCTGGGTTTCCCCTACGACGCTGCTGGGGATCTCATTTTGCGGATCCGCGGTGGAACTTTTCGCGTACAAAGCAGTGCCCGCTGAGGAAGGGATGGCCGTGGTTGACGTGGGGATTGGATTCGATGAGGGGCTGCCTGTCGTCGTGAGCGGAGCCTTCGTCGTTTGAGTATAAGGCAGACGCAAAGCCCTCGAATCCGCCGATAACCAACAATAATCCCTGCTCGAAGTTTCAGGAAGTGGAAAACGCGAGGCCGGCGACGCGTCGTGCGAAACCGGATGTTGCGTCTTGTCTAAAACCCGACAACTCCCCGAAGAGGAGATCCCAACATCGGAGGAATTGGGAAGCAACGCCCCTCCTTGAGCGGAGCCCTGCAGAGGAATCTCACGACTATTAGTGAACAACGGAACCCCCACGACCGCCCGTTCCGTTGGTTTCACTATAGCTGACGTGGCCACGGGGGTTGGATGAGGGGATGGCCCTTGTTGGCGATCGATATTTCGACCCTCTTCCTTCGCATAAAGGGGCTGGCCTCCCTTTCCATTTGCGTGAGCTTTAGACGGCACGGTGGGGCGTCTTCGAACCTCCCGCGATGGACTCCCAACCCTGCGGTTGAAGGCAATCTCGGGCTTTGATTTGGGGACACTTTTGGAACGCCGCACGGCGGGCGCGCCCACCCCGTTGACGCCCGAGGCAAAGGCAACGATCTGAGCATGACGATGGCCAATCGACGCGTTCTGCGCGAGCCCTTGGCGTAATTCTTGGATTTCGCGCTCCAGAACCCGCATCTGCGCGCGAAGCTGGGCAGCCTCCGCGGCGGCGTTGGGTTGGATCGCTTTGAGAGGTTTCACCTCGCCTAAAACATCACCGCAGGGGGCAGGTGCGGAAACGGGATGGGGAGGTCCCTCAGGGTAAGCCGGAATGGGGGCAGAGCCCGGTTGCTGTTGTAGAACCGATGGGGAGGTTGATAAGTCCACGCCTGGCAAACTCCCTGGTGCTTGATGGGGAGAAAAATACGAATATGAAGTATATGGATGGGGGGTTGGCAACGATTCTCGGGGTACCGAAATTGGATGGGTGATATGATCTGTTACGTCACCACTAAATGTTGCGTTGGTGTTAATGTTGGTGCAACCCTCCTCGGTATTAGGAGTTGGAAGCAGATTGGAGCTATATGAAGGGCCAGTCCCATACAAAGGCCCAAGCGGTGTGATTCCTGTTGAGGACATAGGAAAGAAAAAAAGAAGATATATGCTCTACACTTGCAATCCGTTTATATGAATTCCACGATGATTTCTACGTTTTGGAATGAATTCTTTAATATGAAATTGGTGTATATTAGCTCTGTTTTACGTCCCCCCTCTCTCCTTGCATGTTTATGGCTTGCTAGTAAAGCAACACACTGGAAACGGTGAAAACTGCATTCTCAATAAAAGAGCAAAATGGCAATAAAAGCCAAAGGAAAAGAAACAAAAATAAAAATAAAAAGAGTACCTTTTCACATCCTTCCCGACATCATGGGTCTTAGTGGTCTCAAAGTATGGCAAAATATTTCCTAGATCCTCATTCTCCTGTCTATATCTCTCTTTAGACAGTATAATAATTTTTCTTACTATGAAAAATGCGTTTATTAGTAATATATATATGTTTTATATAAACGTACCTTTTACTCTTCACAAGATTCAAGTAAACTATATAAATTCAGTGAAAAGGTCACAAATAGCCTAATCTATTTCTTGTTGGCCTTCATTGTAAATCATATACATATATTTATATTACCACAAGCATATCTTTTAATAGTTACGATATCAATGCGCGCACTTTGTATGTCAACTGGCTTCAAAATCAATAAAAAATGAAAAATATAAACGTTTCCTAAAATGTATGTAGATAAAATGTTAAATCAAAGAGAAAAATCTTAACATAACACACAAACTAGGAAAAGATGTAAAACGCTGAAAACTATATCTTAAGAGAAATATATCTTTCGAAGAAAATGAGTACGATCCATTAATATATATATTGAGTTTCCGAATACAAATGATTTGAAAACCGAAATTAAAATACCTCAGTAGAAAAGTGCCATGTTACCCAATTTTCAGATACAAAAAATTCTACCCCTTTCATCCTAAGATAATCGCGGCTACCGATACGTTCACCTATCTTTTTTTCTCAAAATATAATCATGCGACAAGTTGACTAAAAGAAAAACGAACGAGAGAGGATGCCAATACATACACCTTTTCCGCACATTTCTATTCCGATTTACAAGGTTCAACCACCTGGCCGATAGGGGTAGGTGGGCGTACATGTATTTACGAGAACCTGACTCTTTGCACCGGTATTCATATAAACAACAATATGTGAAGACACAAAGAAGTGAACCTGGCCGCTCCTATCCCTATGGTAGCTTGATTGCTGTCATTGTTGAGCTTGATCGTAGGAGCAACTGTTCTATTAGTTTGTCTTCCTTGATTTCCAAAGACACCACTATCCTCCTTTTTCTGCATCCTCCTTCCTTCCTGATAAGCTCGCTCCTTGATTTCATTCGTTATGCTTTTCGACGCGCGCAGTTTCGAGAAAAAAATGGTTTGATTGCCCGCTATCTTGACTTCCAGTGCCTCTATTGAAAGAACATCCTCCAAACATCTCATGACAACTCTGACTTGTAAAAAAAAAATAGAAACATTCGCCTAAATCAGTGAAAAAAAGACTATAAATAGAGATTAGGGTTCCAAATCCTTACTTTACCCTTTGTTCGTATGAGATACCCTAGGTCGACTACTATGATCCTTATGCCGACGAGTCATGCAGCTGTTCGCTGCTGATCGTTAAAGTAGCCAATTTCTTCCCGCAGGCCGCGCTGCGCTTGTTGTAGGCCTCACGTAGCGATACCATATCGGCCAGGGCGTCATCCACCTTCCGCCGTAACGCTTCCTCATCCCCATCCTCCTCGGTGATGAGCACGATGGGGTTGCCCCGCTCATCCTTGTCCGCTTTACGTAGGCGCATCACGTGGGTGCGATCAACCTGGCAGAGGTACGCCTGCAGCTTCTGCTGCGCGACCTCCAGGCGTTCTGCCGCATCGCGCAGCTCGGCGGTGCTGTAGTCCTCCGCAAGGGGAAGCCCCACACCAGTCCCTTCCAACGCCCGCTCCGTGAGGCTTTGGAATTTAAAATTGTGCTGCTCAAGCTTCTCAAGCGAGGTATGCCACGAGCCATCAAGGTAGGAGACGTAGTAGGCCCCTTGCCTGACTAGGAAAGCCCGCGTGCGGGCGCTGAAGGAGCTCACGGCCTGCTGCACCTCCGCCTTGGTGCGCGGCATGTTTTCCAGGAGCCCGTTGCACTCGGCCTCGCTGATCCCGGCGGTCCGCTGCATGATTTCTCGCGTGCGCTCTTCAAATTGACTCTCGGACGACCGCCTGGCATCTTCCTCCGCCTGATAGGCGTCATAATCCATATCCTCGCACTCCTCATCCTGGGCTTGCCTCGCCGGCTCCTCGGCCTCCCTCGCAGCACGGCGCCTCCGGGCGGCCTCCCTCTCTGCACGAAGTTCCTCCTCGGGAATGAGGTCGAGATCTCCTTTTATGAGGTGTAAACGTCTTTTGATATCATCGATGATGCTTCGCCGCCTCCAATAGTCGGCAATACCGGCATCATTGCCACCGCGAATAAAAATACCATCCACTTCCTTCGACTCGGTGCCATTGTATCCCATCCAATTGTAACGCTGGCCGGCGATTAGTGCGGTCATTGTGATAATGCTTTTTGGGGTTCAAGGGTTTAAATTTATAAATAAATAACCTGAATTTGGTCTGGTTAACTTTTTTTAGCTTGAATATTTTAAATAGCTATGCTTGACAAGAAAAACTCTCAACAAAATACGAAACATACGCATTAAAGAACAGGGGTAGTGATAGTGGGAAATTCAAAGAAGTATCAGACAGTAAATGTTAATCTTATCATGAGTATCCCATATTATTTATTTATCGTGATGCGTACGTATCTAATGGAATAGCGATTAAGGATAAGAAAGGCGAACTGAGCTTAAATCAACCCAGAAAAAAGTAAGCATCATATTGAATTGATATTGGGTAATAATACCTAAAAGAGGCCAAGAAAGGGACTCCTAGACCAAAATCTACACACAGAAAAAAAAGAAAGCGAAAATGAATACTCTAATGAAAGCATAAAGGGATGGGAGAAGCACTTAAAAGTAGCTTTTCTATATTAATGCAGCCTGGTTGCTCCTTTCGTTGGATCTAATACCCCCCCCCCCCCCCTCATTTTGTGCTTTTATCAATTATAGAAACCAGCACATGCTTCTTTTGGGGTTTCCCCAGATGCTAACTTTATCATTTGCATCCGTCTCAGTGAGAAGAGGGCACATATATGTGAATCAACTTCGCACGACATTTTACTTAAGCGGGATGGGGGAGGAGGGGGTCGTTTAGGGAGAACATTTGAATGATCACCCTCAATGTTAATGAACACCCAATGTTCAATTTTTTAAGGGATATCACGTAATCTAATGAGATACCCCAATGAGGAAAGGGGAACGACGCAATAGAACAAGTAAACGATAATTCACATCATTATAAATCTATCCTTTACTTCAAAAAATGAATAAACGTCTATGAAAATCGGAATAAACACCTAAAAAGCTGTAACAACATTTGAGATTCCTCCTCAGCAGTGCCACACTTTCCGAAAACAGACACAAGCCCTCAGACGTAAACCAAGGTCATTTAACACAACGTTGAGTGCGGTTTCGCAACACTCCACGGTGGTTTTACCGGGGATGAGTTGTAGTCTGTGCGCCACGGCGGCGAACACATTGGTTGAGGTGACTTTCGCTCCCACAACTGGCACCTTGCACGAGAACCACTTATACCGCGTTCTCGTGAAGGCCTTGTCTTACCACGTGAGACATCAGCCGCGGCCTCCGCAAGGGCACGTGAGCTCTTCTGCAGTCTGTGCTTCGCCTCTTTTAAAATGGTTTCGTTGCGAAGTTGTTGTAGTCGATAGTCCAGCTCATCTAGTGTCGGTGGGAACCGCGAAAAATGCGACGCACCGCGCTGTCGGAGATTTTTGTCGTCAAACGCCCGGATATCGGTCCACGCCACGGGTTCCTCATGCTCACACGATGCATTCAGACGAGGTGAACGCTGTGGTGACAGTGGCTGGTAGTATGCTGTCTTCAGGTTGGTCTGGTGTTGAACGTCTCGGCTCCGGCTCGTCGGCGGGGTGTTGACCATCCCTGGCACCGGACCAACCGCAGAGCGTGGAGGCTCTATCACAGTATCCGGAAAGTAGGTCGAAACCGCTTTATCAGATCGGCGGTAGGAATCCGTCTGACGTGTGGAACTCCTCACACAGCCGACTTGGATGTAACCATAAGGGAAAATTGTCTCTAGCTCACGATCCTCCTTCAGAGACTCGTAAGGGGGATAGAACATGTCTTTCATTCCCGCTTTGCCTCTTCTGCCTGCTCGAACCTCCGTAAAGGTGGCGCCGTCGTACGACGGCATTACCGCAGGAGCGCCCTCCTCCTCTTTCCTTAGACCCTGCATTTGCTGGGGTGGCGTCACCACCCTTGCCTCCTCTGGCTGGCCCCGCTGAGGCCAGGACTCCACTTCATTAGCACCCTCGTGGCCATAATAGTAATAGTCTTTCGTTATCCCACCCGCTACTTCGTCATCATCTATATTGATACCGTTATCCACGGCGCTGTGGTGAATGGAGGGCCGCTCTTTCCATAATTCTTGCAAACTACGAACCACGTGCGACGAGCGCTGAGGCGCGACGGTCTCACGCACACACTCCCGTCGATTCCTCTCTGCGTCCATGACGCTGCCCGAGGCACTGGACAGCCACTTTCCCGACGAGACCACCCGCCGGTGACGTCGGGCGGGCTCCTCCCGCGTCGTCGACCGCGCCGTCACCTCGGACACGCGAGAGGTGGACCGCGGTGGCGGCCGTGCGAGTCCCTTTCCGGTCGTGCCTGGGCATCCCCTATGGGCTCTCGGACAAGGAGCCCCACCACCCGTGTCACGGCGTGGCGCTTTGTTTTTCCGTTGGGTTTTCCTAAAGGAACGGGGAGCCGGCTGTGACACGCGGGAGACTTTCTTTGGCACGTAATTACAAGGCACCGGCGGCTTCGGCCGACGGGGCTCCCCGGCGTCGTCGTAGAGTGGGACAAAGAAGGCCTCAAAGGTCTTCCGGACAGTCTTGGGCTCCTCCGGGGACTTGTGCTCAGCAAAGGGCCGTTGCCGTGCGGGAGGGGTACGGGGGCTCCAGCCCCCATCGGTCTGTGTCGCGGCCGCTCCGCCCATGGGGGTCGTGTGGGAGGACTGGTCAAGGGGACGACGACTCGGGTGAGCCGATAGGTCCTCGTCCATGCGGCCGCGATGGTTGTTGTTGGATAACACAGCCTCCTCGGGGCCCTGGGGCTCAGGCAAGGTGGTGGTGGCGGTTCCCCGCTTGGGGGTAAGGGAGATAGGGGGTATAGAGGTTATCGGTCCGTGGTGTTTGCCGTCATCGAGTAGGGCGGATCGCTCAGGAGAGTGCGCAGAAGTTGCGTGCAAGTGGTGACAAACCCCATGGGAATCAGAAGGACGTGACGATAAATCTTCCTCGGAGCTTCTTGAGATCAAGGATGGATGTTCTACCTTTTTGCTGTGGTGCCTGCTATTTTTGTAGAAGTTTTCCTGCTGTGAGTGGCCATTATGGCTTTGATATATCGTATGATTCCTCTTTTTCACGTCGGTTACTCGCCTTTCCTCGGCATGTTCATTCAAGGGAGTATATGATGAGACCATTACGGACCCTGACAGCTCCGAGTATGACGTTTCCACCTCTAAGAGGTTGGACTCAGCCTCATCACGTTGGGCCAGGTAGCGATGGTACCGACGATTGCTACGCTGAAGCCGCTGTGAGGCCTCGTCACGAAGCGCGCGACCATGTTTACGTGCAGCAAGGATCTCACGAACTGCTTCGTGGATAGCCATACGCATAAAAAGCTGATAATCACTTCGTTCGGCAAGTGAAAGCGGCTGGTTGGGAATGGGAAGAGCAGGTGGTACAGAGTAGCTCGGCTGTTGTTGATCCAGAGACTTACTCGATGATAATACCAACAAGTTAGTCTGGCGTCGTTGTTGCGCATTCTGAAAGCGGTTGTTCGCCAGTTCAGATTCTCCATGTAAAGAAGGCATGTCAGGTGGTCCTCTGATGGATGTAGACGGCTCCATGGGCACTGTATGCTGCTTCTGCGCGGACATTGAAGAAGCTATTGGGGTAGATAATTTCGGCGTAGCATTAGCAAAGGGCAGGCTGCCAGTCGAATTGAATTCACGGATATCCTCACGCGCCTGAATTACATGAGCATGTGCTTCGCTTATTTCAGCCGATCGCGCCTCCTGTCGTTCCCGCAGTTCCTCGAATCGAGCCTGGAGTTCTTCCGTCGAATGTTGTGAGTCTTCTTTGGTCACACGAATCGCAACACCGATGCGTTCCTCAAGCAGTCGCTCTTCGGCATCCTTCTGTTCATCCTTATGCTTGGAAACATATGAGAGATGATTGGACTTTTCTCTCGCCATATACTCAGTCCCTGGCCCTCGAGCAGGAAGCTTAGTAATAGCAGCCTGAGCGGCAGCCCGTATACCAGCCTCCTCAAATGCCTTGCGTATTTCTTGCCGAGCTTGATTCTGGACCTCTTCCAAAGCCCGCTCTGCAGCCTGCAGCTTCGCCTCCAACAGCGTTCGGTACTCCTCCTCACGAAGTCTTGGCAAGATTACTTCATGATCAGCACGGTGAGCATCGACATTCTGTGCTGCTTTGGTATCGAGGTGGATGACATTCTCGATTTCTTCACGAGCTCGTAGGAAACGATTTTCAGAAAGACGTTCAGCACCTTTCAGTAAACTCTTAGCTTCCTCTTCAGCAGCGTGACGATCAGCGACAGCCCGATCACGAATCCGAATCTCCTCCTGAAGGCGCTGCTCAGCTTCACGTAAGCGAGTATTGGCCTCTAAGAATCTTTCTTCATACTCCTTAAGCTGCTTCATCAACTCCACATCCCCCAGTGACGCGCTGTTCAGCTCCGTGGCCAGGACCACACCCGTGCGAGCCGCACTGGACGCAATCGCGTAGAGCTTCCGTCGTTCCCGCCGCTCACTCTCGCGCACGTCAAACCGCTCGTCGCTCTCGTCACGGTAGAGCTCCTCGGCGTGCATCGCCAGTCGCCGCATCCGCTGCTCCCGCGCACGCGCAGCCTCCAGCTCCGCCGTACGACGGCTGATCGCGTCGCGCACCCGTGTCGGCGACAGCTCCTGCTCCGTCAGGAGGAGGTCCCGCGCGCGAGCCTCCTGCGCGACCACCTGCTGCCGCTCCACGGGCTCTTCATGCAGGAGCATTCGGTCCAGCAACCCGGCAATCCGTGCGGTCTCCCGCTCCGCATGGAGGCGGTCGCGCTCCCCTCGTAGCCGCTCCGCCTCGCGCGTGGAGGCCACCACACGGCCGCCGCGCTCCTCCGCGATCAGCCCGCCACGCGCCCCGGCCTCCGCAGCCGCCACCGCGCCCCGTTCCTCACGCTCCAGCGCCGCAAGACGCGCCCACGCCGCCCGCTCCGCAGCCTCACGGGCGTGCTGCTGCAGCGACCCCTCGATCTGGCGCCGCGCCTCCACGTACTGCTGCCGCACCGTCCGCTCCATCTGCACGATCGTCTCCCGCTCCGAGCGCTCCCGCTGCTCCATCAGCCCTGCCTGACGTTCGCCGTACTGCCGCTCCATCTCCGCCTGTTCCAGCTCCTGCAGCTGCTTCATCAACTCCACATCT
>HF955090.1:50560-84817 GCA_000582765.1 Phytomonas sp. EM1 | reverse complement strand
GCGCCTCCACGTACTGCTGCCGCACCGTCCGCTCCATCTGCACGATCGTCTCCCGCTCCGAGCGCTCCCGCTGCTCCATCAGCCCTGCCTGACGTTCTATCTCCGCCTGCTTAAAGTCTCCCTTTTGTCTCTCTGCATTTGCCTTTGTGCCTTTTAGTCTGTGCAAACCCGAGTGTCCCTCTACGCTCCCTGAGCTGCGAGAGCGCCTGCTGGCCCCTCTCTTCCCACTCTGGCTTCGGTCCTCAGCAGACTCTAATGTGCCACGTGTCAGCGCCTTCTCTGCTGAAGATGTCCCAAACGCGAGGTGGGCTCTCCTACTGACATCACTGTTTCTTCCATCGGAAGGGCGCAGTGACTCGTCGTCGGAAATATCACTGACTTGGTCGGAGAAGTCCATCAGGGCATAGCCTGGTGTCCGAGGGCTCACATCGAACTCTTCCTCTAGCCCACGCCGGGTATACACGTCTACCCATTGTTCTTCCAGAACCGTCTCGAGCTCTACACGACGATACTCTTGAGTCAGCATAATCACATCACGGCCCTCCACTTCTCCGCATAGAATGGCCTTGAACTGGGCCTCAAATTCACGCTGAAGAGCTTCCACCGCTTCTTCTTCCTCGCGCTGATGCTGCTGAGTTTCGTCTTCCGGATCCCGGACCTCAGCGACATCAGCTTCATGGCTTTCCTTTTCTAGGCTTCTTTGATTTCCCTCACCTGCTTCTCCCTCTTGTATTGCTCTATCGGATGGCAAGTCAGCCACCCTTTCCAAAGCGGCAGCCTCAGAACCGGGCACGAGTCCAGTCGCAGGGTCCTCTTGTGACGATTTTTCGAGACCATCTTGGGTGTCATCCTGTTGCATCGGCATGGATATTGACGAGGTTGAAACCCCCCCCTTAGTTACCATCCCGGATTCCGTTTCTGCCGATAGATCCTTCCGTTGTTGATAGTCCTCCTCAATTGTCTGTATTTTTAACGGCGATAGCGGCTTGGGTACCATGGACTCTGATGGTGGCGCGTCTAGCATTTTTTTAGGCAGCTGTGGCACCGGCTCCGAACGAGAGCGCTTCTTAGACTGTCGTTGTGCTGCTCCGGCGATGGTGTACAGGTTGATGGACCTCTCCGGAGCCACTGCACTAGAATGAGCTTGACTCTCGCGAAGCTTCTGCTGGCGTTTTGAGAGGTCGGGATCCACCGGCAGGGACTCGATCGCATCCTGCGTGAGCGGGGAAACCTCCCGGGTCTCCTCCGCGGCCGACGCGACGTCCAACTTGGTGGTCGAAGCGGTCACGCTCGTCGGGAACTGCACCGAGCTCGAACGCCTCTTGGTGGAATGCCCCTTCATCGCACTCCGCGGCACGCCCCTCGAGCCGGAGGCCCGTGAAACGACGGAGGAGACCCCATCATCCAGGGGCACGCGCGAGGTCGCGTCGTCGACCCCGTTTCGGCCACGCCCAGCCGCCCCCGAGGTCGTTCGCTTTCGCCCGGTCTGGGCGAGCCTGGACATGCAGTGGCACTTGGGGCACGTGATGAAGCGGCCCGCGTTATCACAATTCACCAGCGCGCACGGCTGGCACGCGTAGTGACGGCAGTCCACAAGCGAAAAAAAGGCAAAGACGGGGGCGAGGGGGTCCGAGGGCAGGGGGACAGCCCGCCGCTTGCAGAAGACGCAGGTGCTCCGCTCTACCGAGGTGAACCCGGCCACCGTGCCGAGGATCTTCGTCGACATGACGGAAATGTTCTCCGACTGCAAGCCCGCCATTGAGACCTATTGCGGTGCTATTGAGTCGTCGAAAGAACAAATAAAAATCAAACCCGTTCTCGAGTACCCAGACTAAGAGGAGGAAACAAGTATTAGATGGAAGGAAAAGGGGAGAGGTAAAAAATTCTTCTCTACGCTTATTATGATGAATAGCAATTTCTCTATATTAGTATGTGATAGATAGTGATACCCCTATAGTTTATACAACTTCTATTTGTGATCTTCCCTTGCTGAAAGCATATTTGCTCAAAAAAAAATAGAAGCAAAGCAAAAAAATATCAGCGTCAGCATCCAAACGCATTGTGAAAATAAAGATGCGATCGGGTCAAACCACAAACCCTATAAGTCAGTCCTTTATGTTCTTCTGGGTTTTGCACTTTCGACGGGCATGAATACTTCAGATGAGTCACTGAAACCGCCAATATAGCGCCCCCACTGATTTTTTACCAGCAGCAGATAATATTCGAAAGAACTGTTTTCCATGATGAAAATGACTGAGACACTGCTCCATATCACAAGGACAAGATAATGAACTACTAAGAACAAAGTTAAATTGATACATGGCTAGTGTGTTCCTTTTTATTATTGGCACACGCAAATGGAAATGTCAGGGTAGAGAACATAATTATACGCCAACTTGTTTTCCAGTGCTGGTCAATAATTTGTGTATGCATAACTAGCTTATAACGCTTATGGATGCATATGGAGAAGTAATAAGCTCCTTCTCATATTCCTTAGTCCTAGCATTTAGATCAACGAAGTTGCACGTATCTATTAATACTCGAAATATACATATCATAAGGTTTACATTCTTTTCGCATCGTTGACTTCACAAGAAAGGTCTATGATTTACCACACACGATTCTTTATATCCTTCGCCGATCCTTCTTCTCAGGCTACTTTCTAGATTCCTGTGACCTATGACGTTTCTTGTACTGAGGATCCTTCTTTGCTTTTGACTGGCGTGCCGCGGCGACGGCGTCTCCTACCGCGCTCACATCATAATTTGGACTGATGGCCAACCCCAGTTCCGCCTGGACTCGCTCGACGCCCAGACAACGATCAAACTCACTCAAAAGCAAGCCCATGAGACGCTGCTGCTCCGCTTTGGCCACAGCCCCTTTCGAGGCTAATGCCGATGGCGCGCCCGTATCCCTCTCCGACGAGGCCGCGATGGGCGATATCGGCCCCGAGGAGAGCCCTCCACGCGGGGAAGACAACCGCCCTCCTCCTGCTGTTGCTGCCGCTCGTCCACGGTTCAACCTCCCTCGCTCGCTCGCCACCCACGCGTCCAGCGCGCTCGCCAAGGCCGCGCCGGAAGTAGAAGGAAGAGAAAAGGGCGGTGGCTGCTGCACCGGTGCCGAAAAGACCTCCCCGGCAGAACCCTCCCCTACTCCTTTTGCATCCCGCATCGATGAGAAAGGGGGGGCCCCTCCTCGGAGGAGGGTGCTTTGGTATTGATAAGGGAGAACGGCACCAGAGGGAGACCCGCCCTGGCCTCGCTTGACGGCCCCACACGCCATGGCCAGCTGCATCGGGGTGAGGGCGATCAACAGCGAGGCGTCCTCCATCAGCTCCCGCTTAGATTTGTGCGGCATCTTTTTCGCCTCCTCGGCGGACGCCAGGGCCATCATGTGTCGATGAATAGACAGCATTTTCATGAAAAACGCGTTGGAAGAGGTATATTGGGGTTCCTTCTTGGAGGCCACCCTACGTGTGCTGTCTCTACTCTTCGCACTCCCTAGGTTCTGTATGCGCAGAGTGTTTTGTCGGTGCTCGACATCCTCGATTGCTGGATACAGAGGTCGGAGAGATAAAGGATACACCACAAATGGACGTCGTTCCAGAGAATTGAGGAGGTCCAGTGTGATGTATGAAACGTGCTTAGCAGGTCCGTGGGACTGTGACTGATTGGAGCAAATACTTCGCTTTGCGGTGGTTGGAATAGACTCCCTCTCTTCGGGAACCTGACTACTATGTCTTTTACTTCGGTTGCCGAGTGATACTTTACGCCCCGTTGTTTCAGTAGCAGCAGCCTCTTCGATACCCTCAGTGCTCCCATAACTATTTGTCAATGAATTCAACACAGAGGTGTTGAGTTTCAAATACGACTCCACCCCAGGCAGCGGTGGAAGGAGATAAAGTATCTGACTGATAGGTGGGGGCTGTGGCACATCGTGGATCGTTGCATTCGCCGGCATCCTTGCTTCACTAGTGTTCAGTTTCGCAGACTTCACACTGCTAGCAGACCCTTCCATTGCAGTGTGCTCGTCCGTGAGTCTGTCTTGAGAATGCTTTGCAAGGGAACAGTACTGCTGGACCAGCTCATCATCACTTGAACACAAGCCAATGTGTAGCAGACTCACGTCATCGCTGAGAATGATTGACTTTATGAAATCATTAGTGAGACGCTGCGACATAAGCAGGGCACGGAAAAGAGCGGCATCCGATATTTCAGTTTGCACACGCGGCGCACTCAACGATGCTCGCCGAGCGACGCCTTTCCCCAAGGACGAGCCCTGTAACTGAGAACCTCGTCGAGTCATGTCCGTAATATAAGATCTACGGCCCTGCACGCAATCGCTAGGCCTATTGATAGTATTCGCATCGATATCGTCATGATACGACAAAAGATCCTCTGAGATCAGGACAAGGCGAGGAACGGGAAAAAAATCCTCCTCACGTTCCCATTGGCTAGGGAACGCTACTTTGCGATCATTCCTCGCATCCGTGCTGAAGCAGGTGCGGAGCGGCTCGACAAATTTCTTCCTACCACCCTTCCCCTCACGGGCGCCGCGATCGCCCGCGGTAATGCGAGGAAGCTTGCCGGAGGGTTGAAACCGGTCGGGGGTGCGAAACCCTAGCCATCGCGAGAGCCGCTGCGGGTGCAGGTGATAGGTTGGCGGTACACATCCGTAACTATGCAGAAGATAAATCATGCCAGGATTATGAGCATAGTCCATTGGGGTGAGACCGTGCGAATTGCAGCGAAGCATCGTTCGCAAGAAATGAACGGGCAACGACGGTTTACTATGGGCCCCCTTACTGACCTCATCGGCCTCCTTGATCGGCTCGACCTCCCGAAGCAGGGCGGGGACGCAACTGTGGTATGCTGGCGGGAGTGGTGCATCTAGGCCACTTCGGACGAAGTAGTACAAACAGTATGCCAGGTAGTACTCTGCTAGCTCGCACTGATCGTTGATAACAAGAAGGTGTAAAAGGGTGTCGCCGTGTGCCGGACTCTGATAGTGAATACTCAGCGGCTGCCCTCCACGTGTGCGCCAGCCAGGGGGCTGCCACCAGCCCCCTTGCGGCTGCTCATTCTTCGCCGTGAAGGAAAACCACGTGCCCGTCAAGAACAGCCGAAGCACGGAGAAGCTCAGCGGTGCGCGTCTATTCATAAAGAATTCCAGAACATCCAGAGACACAAGGGAGGGGTGGGGGGAGTGCAACACTAAAGAGTTGTGCATACACCAGTCGCCTATGAGATACATAAACCACCTAGGGGAGGAATTCGATGCTATCGATGGGGACACCCGCTGCGATTGGGATTGATTAGAGAAGCCCGTAGGGTCAATATTGTGAAATGCGGTCATATGCAATGCATTTGCCCCCTTCTGTTGCGAAGGGAGTAACGAGTGCCCACCTGGCGTCAAAGGAGATCGCCGAAAATCATCATTTGTGGGGCATGGCGGTACGGTGAGGTTTAAAAGAGGAGCTGCCATCGCTGCAAAACCTTTGCATCGACCTGACCCATACTCCAGCGTCTTCGCGGCGGCGCCCGTTCCCCACAGCACTGCCATCACCTTATGTCGCTTAGTAAAGTCAGCTCCCAATTCAGAATTACCAACCCACCGGCCGCTGTTGTACACGTCGTCCTCGTCTGGTATTTGTTCTCCCACGGTCAAGCCCCCACGCGTTCCCCTGAAAGAGGCATGCCCAGGTCTACTGGAATGTCCTGAGGTCAATGAGTGCCGAAAAATTGTCGGTGTATGAGAGCCTCGTGAATGATGCGTATGGTTTTTGGCTTCTTCCTCCTTTGAAACTTCGGGAATGCTAGCAATGGAGTCCTCACCCAAGATACGGTGTGTGGTAGATAGTTTTGAGGTAAAAGAAGAGTTGCTCACCAACGCTACAGGACAAGGCATCTCCAAGGCCTTTGGGACGCTGGTTACGGTCGAAAGTGAAGTGTGTAAAGGTACATTTGCACCGGTTCGTGGGTAGATCTCCGTTGATTTACTCATGCTGGACGAAATTCCCTCCGGGATCCCGGTTAGCATGTCTATACGGTCGTACCGTAAAGGTGACATGAGCTGCTGTAACACCGCAGAGCCCTTGGCTTCTTCTTCCGCATACCAATTTTCGCTGCTCTCATACAAATACCGCAACAGACGAATACTTCCGGCAGCTACTGCCAGTAAATCCACATGTTTATCCTCGATGATATCACGCCAAAGTGCGCTTTGAAGCTTTTCTAGTACGCTGTTCAGTTGGTACGTATTGTGCACACTCGCAAGTGAGGGGCAGTAAGCTGAGGCTGCGGTCAGTGCCGCGGCAACCGAAGGATCGGCAAATTGTGAACGAGTGGCATTCGATGGAGTTCCACCATTCCCATTCCTCCCTTGCTTAGACCCCGGTGGCGACTGATCCCGCATCCGTAGTTTTGACGGCATTTGCTTCACTTGCCGTGGAATACGCAGCCGCACGAGGTCCAGAAACACATCGACATCGTCGTAGCGAACAGCAAGCTCCGCTACATCACCAAGCAACGTGTGGGCCCAGCCGCAAGCGAGGGCGTTTTCACCACCTCCACCCGCCCTGGTCCGCTGGCTACTCACCGACATTCCTTCCCTCTCACGTTCATTTCGTGGTGTAGATACCAAAGAAGCGAGGTCTCGCGTGCTAATACGCAAACCCTTCTTTGAGTTGTTTTGAGTTGGTGTGGTAGAACTCAAGTGCACAGTTGTACCCTTGTCATGGCTTGTTTCATAGGAGTTTTGATAAGTCTTCGCGCCGTTGGGTAAAAGTAAGGGTGCTGTCGCCTCTGCTGAGACTGGTGCTTTCAAGAAAGAGCGAAACCCTGTTGGCTTCACAATAAGGGTGTCAGCCGCGGTAAGTGCCATCATTTGCAGCAAGAGGCTCACACGGGAGGAAATATAGCTCCACGGGTTCAAGGGTACCCTATTCGATTTCTTTTCCTTAGGCGACGGGGTAGGTTTTCTATTGTCTCCTCGGAGGCACTGCAATGGGGATGAAGCCCCCTCTGCAATTTCGACTCCCTCCACAAGGCGATGCCGCCCTCCTTGGGAAGCGCCCTGTAGACCATTCATGGGATTTTCAAGTGCTGGGCACTTCTTTTGAATCAGATATACCGCGGCTGCAGGTGCACCAGGGAGCAATGCATGGAGCAGGAGATCCCACTTGGCTGTGGTGATATTGAGTTCAGCCAACCGCCCCGCGTACTGTGCGTACAACAGGTTTACCCAGAAGGCATTCATGCACGCTGGTGCAGTGAGGAAATACGTTGCATAGGACGCGTAGGCTGCGGTGATTTGGAGCGCGGGAATGGGGTGCAGGTTAGGATACACCATCGTCAGAAAGTTGATGAGCTCACTCTTTCCTGCTTCCGTGGCGATACAGCTTAAAATGGTGAATAGCGTCTCACCGTCCACCTCGTCGTAGTACAGGCGAGTTGCAATATTTGCACGCACAGTCGCATCAGATAAGTTACTTATCAACAGTAGTCTGTGGTATTGATCGTCGCTTGGATGCTGCTCGCCTTCCGTTTGCTTAGACCGATGCCCGCCTTCTGCCACTTCTGACCCCACGGTATTCTGCAGAGAGGCTGAACCTGATACCAGTTTCAACAATTCCGGGCAAGATGGTTTCGCGAGAACAAGCTGACGGACAAGACCCATGTGGCCAATCAGCACCGCAATGGATAAGGCAGTTTCCCCGTCTCCGGCACTATGATACAAGTCTGGAGTCTCCATAAGATTGGCGATGCTCATCGCAACCCTCAGGAGGGGTTGCACGGACTGCAACGTAAGGGTACGAGGTGGGACCTGTGGTAAACTGTCTCTCGATGCGCCCTGCGTGACGCTCTTGTGTGAGTGGATACTCCCTAAAAGCAATGATGTCTTCCTCTTGAAGGTAAATTTCGTACCCTCTCGGATGTTCGTCTGACCTTGACATGGCACCTGTGGCAGGCCGCCACTCAAAAGAAGCGAATGACGGTAAGCCTTCTTTAGAATAAAGGTAAGCAAAGTGTCTTTCGTGATCGGATGAACAACTGATATGGCGCTTTGGTCCTGCGTACTATGTGTGAATTTGATTTCTTTGAGTATGGTCTTGAGCAGAGCCGGGTTGTGCTCGGCCGTGGCAAAGAGAAGCGTGACGTAGTAATAATACTGGAAACCCATATCCTCGTGGGTGCTGTCGCCGGTGTGAAAGCTATCATCCGGCACAGACGAGATGAACGGATCCTTTTGCTGAGCAATTTTCGCTGTGAACAATTTTGAACCTAACGGTGAGAACACCATCGCTTTAGTACTTCGCTTAGACTCCAGATTCACTCGGGGTTCCGAGTGCATGCGAGGAGAAATGAACGTCGTCGTCTGCGCAGGATGCGGGGCAATAGAGGAAGAGTGATGCTGCTCAAAGTTTGAAGCCCCGAGTGGATTACACCCTGGCCTGCTGCGTTCCACTCCCTTCCGTAGCAAACCCGTATCGGTCTGCTGAACCAGTGAAAAGTTTTCATGATCATTGGAATTTGGGCTAACTATTCTGGGGAGCCGCGACATGGGTACGATTGACGTGACGTTAAGGGACAGGCCGAAGTTGTGATGATGCCACCGCTGAAGCATCTCCACGTAATTTTCCTGATCTTCCGGAACGCCAATCGTGCTGTGATACTTCTTATGGCTGGCCAGAAGTAATGTCGTGGCCCTCTCCCCTGCATACCCATCGATGGACACCGCCAGCATCCACGCGTCCATCCCATTGGCATCAAAATGCCCACTCGTGGTCGCCCCATACAAGAGGAGCTGCTCACAAACCTCCAGCGCCCGCGCCATCCGGGGCGTCATCGTTGACGTCTTCACAGGGGAGGCCTGACGGGAGCCCTGGTGCGTTCCTCGACCCCTGGGTGAAGGGTCCCGCCCCGCACCGTGCGCGCGCCCATTCGGCCCCATCCCGTGCATCATCCCGAGCACCTCCTCTAGCGGAGACCGCTGAAAGGGATCCACCCAGGGGGGCTCCACATGCTCCACAACGGCTCCCCCACCTCCATACGGAAGCCCCGACGGACTCGTCAGGAAGGCCACCACGGTCGGGGCATTAAGGGTGCGCAGGGCGATCCGGAACGGCGAGAGCAGCCACTTGGCGTCGGTTTGCTCGTTAAGATCCTTCAAGGGGAAACCCGAAGGGTGCGGGACACCCCCCAACAAACCAGACCCGCGGTCGGGCTCCACGGAGGTCATGGAATGCCATGACGTGTCGTGCGCGACGTGGTCCTCGTCGGGGCCGTGCTTCCGATGGGGTGTGGAGGCATACATGTAGGCATTCAGTAATTCCCCTCTTTGCTGAGACTTGGGATGGGTCGGATCACTCGACGGGAAGGATCCCTGCTCCCTCCGCGCCCGCTGTGCCGGGGCATGCAACGGGTTGAGATGAAATTTCTTGATAAAAAATGACACCACGTGTGGCAGCTCCAAGGATGCAGAGAGTTGCAAAATCGAGTAGTTAAACAAGCCCTCGAACATTTCTTCCGTAAAGAGTTTGTCAAAGCTGTTATGGTCGTAGCACACGGCATCGCTTCCCTTACCCACAGCATCATCTGATGTGGCATTCGTGTGGTCGTCCACCTTTCGATCACCCTTTGGATCAAGGCTGACTTTCCCAGGTTGGTAAAGACAGGGCTTATCTTTTTGAGAAGTTCTAACTTTATTCATGTAATGATTTACCACCCCTTCCATCTCCTCTAGAACGGTCAGGCCGTTATTCCGTCGCCCATACAATCGAATAACATGCGTGAGTTGGTGGCATAAGGCGGAATCGGCATCGATATCCTTGAGCTTCGCCGTCTTCTGCAATGCTACACGCCATGTTTGGAGCATCTGTGCATCATTCAGCCACCATAGATGAGGCGTGGCTAGCGAGGAGTGATGACTTTCAGTAGAAAGATGCTCCTGCAGATACTGAAAAACCTCCTTACAAAAAGGCACGACCCTCGTAGGTGCAACGTACACATCGCAATGCTCTTGAAGAAATCCCGTGATCGCCTCACCGTGAATCATGGCGGAAGGATTCTGAATACCAACCACTGGGCTCTCCGCTGAGACAAGCTCCAACATAAGGAACACCTCAGGAAGGGCAAACCCACGTAAAAGATGCGATATTACATGAGGAGGTGATGTAGGGGTGATCGCACGCCCGCGCACCAAAAGTGCACGCATGATGAAGCTACGACGTGTTTGCCCATGCGTTCTCCCATCCATGGGTTCCTCCTTGGCTTTAATGGAATGCGTGGAAGAGGTGATCTTTCGGCCTTTGGTCTGCGTCCGAGTGCGCGACATGAGGGCCTCGGTGTAGTTGGTTGCCTTCACATTGACACACGACCGGCCATTGCGCTCTCGGACGGCCTCGGTGTGGTAACGGCTTCGGGTGACCGATCTCCCGCCGGAGCCCTCGTTGGCTCGCTGCACAGATGTGGACATACTATTCGTGAGCGTCCCGGCGATGTTGCTCGACACGGGCCTCCCATCGAAGGCCTCGGAGCTTCTGTTTGTGAGGCTGTCGTCTCTGCCACTGTCCGTCTCAGACTCGGCCGCCTCTTGACTTCCCCCGCCTCCAGGGTCCTCCGATCCCTCCTGCAGGGGGTTGTATAACGCGAAGAAACGTTCACGAAACGCCTCGCTCGCAGGGTATAAACCCTGACTCCCAAGCGTCAGCATCGACATCACGACCTCGTGCAGGCCGTTCTTCATCGCCTGCAGAAGTGCAACGCACGTCCCTTCGATCACCGGCCCGCCAGGCTGCTGGGTGGTTTGAGGTGTCAGAGAAATGATTACCTGGGCGGTGAAGGCGTGCCCGGCGTGAATCGCAACGAGCAGCGGGGTTCGTCCTTGGTTATTCGCCACGCTAATAAGCCCGACAGCAGGTTCTCGTGTGGTGAAGGGACGCAACTCCCTTAGACGAGATATTTCCTCGTCGCTGAACTGCTCGAGCAGGTACTCGACGACAGACGAGGCGCCCTGGCGAGCGGCGACGTGCAACGTCGTGTTGCCGCCCACGTCGGATGCCAAGAGATCCAGAACGCACATCCCATGCCGCAGCTTGTTTCTCGAAAATGCCAGTAATGTCATGGCAACGTCCTCTTGGTTGTTCAGCAAGGCCGTGTGCAGCGGGGTGTATCCATTTGTCTTGCTACGAATGTCGAGCGAGGCCCCCTTGCTCAGGAGGACCTGCACCACTTGCTTTTGTCCGAGCTCACAGGCGATATGCAGCGCGGTGCAATGGGAACGGGGTTCGATGGCGTCAACGTCGAGAATCGGCTTCTCGGAGCCGTGAAAAGGTCCTTTCCTAGTTTGCGTCTTCTTTACGACCTCAGCGCCGTCGAGCGACCTCGAGTCCAGCGTAGTTTGTACGGATAAGCCAGGGGCATCCTCATTTTCCTGTCGAACAAGCTTCGCGACCTCCTGTCGGCTGTATGTGTGCTCCAGCAGCGCTAACGCGGCCTGCTCATTCCCGAATGTTACCGCGAGTAGCAGCGGTGAGCTATCCTCCAACATAATTTGAGGATCTGCCCCTCTACTTAAGAGTAAGGGAATGATCTCCGGCAGGTTGTTCAACGCGCTCCAGCACAAACATGAAGCCACACCAACGTGGTTAAGCAACGAAGCGTCGTAGCGGTCTTGCCCTTCCCGCCGCGCATCCAAAAGAGCAAGCGCGATGGGCACGCAGCCGTTCGCACATGCAATCTCAAGCACGTGCTCCCGCGTGGAGCGATCCACAGCGGTGGCCTTCGCACCAAGCTCAAGCAAACGTACTGTTAAGTCTATGTTGTTATGGCGAGCGGCCATCGCCAACGCGGATTCCCCGAGAGGAGTTAGCATGTTTAAGGCTTCGCTGAGAAATGATAAATGCGGCGGCGGCACCGCGGCTCGAGAACGCGTCGAGGGCGCGAGACACTTCTGGAGAAAGTCTGTCAGAACCATGGCGCATTCCGTGTGATTGCCTCCAAGCAATGCGCAGTGTAGGGGTGTATACAAGCCCCTGCGCACAACATACAAGGTATCTAAAGAAACACTGCTTGAGAAGATGGAATAATCGCTAGATGAAATCGATGAAGTGCCCCAAAAGGGGTCACCATCAAAGTAATCCGACCGATCATAGCGCATAGACCGCTCCCCACCGTAGGAAAGAAGGGCCGTTTGTTTTCGGCGGCAGAAATCATCCTGCATCTGCTTCAACTCGTCACTTGTCATTTGAATGCCAAAGAGCTTAAGAATTTCGTGCGGTGGGATAAACTTGCACAGCACTCGAACCACCTCTTCGTAACCCAGAGCACATGCGGCCAGTAAAGCAATTCGGCGAGAATGAATAGACACCTTCGAAAAGACGGTAGTTTCGTCCGAAAGATGCAACGCTGACAGCGGTGATATGGAAAGGATATCGTACGCTATATAGGGTAGTCTAAAGGCTAGAGCCGCACAGAGAGGTGATAGGGGGATGTCTTCAGCGATAATCGTGTATACTTTGTCTTTGCCCTCGATAAAGTGGCTGTAATTCGCTCTCATGTGAGCTTGCGTGCCGCGTCCACGTGTCACGTCGGCGCCGCCTGGAAGGAAGTGTCTGGGTTTGGAGGGAGCAATGAAGTATCCACCATTTTTCACGTTATGAGGATCCCCTGTACGTCGGGGAATCCATACGGGGCAGTGGAAGGTGAGTCCTAAAGATCCTCCATCGCCGGGCTTCCGATTTTGCCCGCCTCGCATGAGTGGTTTCGAGAAGGTCCCGATAAGCTCCGGATGCGTCGAGGCTGACGGAATTGTCGAGCTGAACATCATCAGCGCGGAACTTTCCGTCCCAGAAACGCCCTCGACTCCCGCATTTTCGGCCGCTTGGTGAGCGCTGAGAGACGTGAAAGATGCGTGGGAAGACGTCAAAATGCGAAGCAAGAGGCGGAGCTTGTAAGAACGGTCGAAGAGCTGCAACGGCTTCAACGAAGCGGTAGACCTCTTCGCGCCTTTTCTTTCCAAGCCGAGCGCACCGCCGTACGCTGACACATCATCTCGAACCCCGAGGCGAATGAGTGCTTTGTTCAAGTTGAAATACTCCTCGATGGTATTATAAAAAATCAAGCTATCCTTGTCAAAGGCAAAACGAAGTACGGTTGCAGATTCCAAAACGTTCTGGTTGGGTTCATCGGTGGCATTTTTGAAGCGGTCATTTCGCGCGGCGCCCAGCCTTGGCTTTTCTCTCTCAATATCCTCGTCTTCTTCCATGTCGAGTACACGAAACTGCATCTCATCAACCATCTCCTGTGTAGCCAAAAGAGTTGCAGCAGGGTACAAACGACGGAACCGTGGAGAACCTGAAGTCGTTGCGCTGATCTTTGAAAAAACCACGCCTAAAGCCGCCCCGTTGACAAACAGGGATACCTCATCCTTCACGATATCGTACGCAAAGCCAAAGTTAAGCGCATGGGTGCCGTATAATGGCATCTCATCATCCACCAGGACCCCATATTCCCCCTGATGCCCGTACGGTGGCAGCTCGGAGGTAGAAATTTCCTCTCCAGCCCTGTTAGACCCTTTCCCACCGCTCTGATTTGCACAATCGGATTCATACGGAGGGCGATTAAGGTCTGATTTCGTAATCACCTCCACTTTGGGGTAGATTGTGCCAAAACGGCGAGGACAGAGGTTCGTACCACGACAGATATCACGGCGAAGGATGCGAAGATACACCATCTCTGGTGGTTTCGTTGGATCCGTCAAGTTCCGCATCACTGGCGTCGTTTCCCCATTGCAATGCCTCCACACGCCCCACACAATCTCCTCCACCTCCTCGACGAAAGATGCAGTCTCCCGCACCACCGCCGGCTCTCGAGGCTTTTGGTAAATCAACTGCAAGGATACGCCAAACCCACCTTGTGTCGCGCCTAATCCATTTCTAGGGATCTCCCCACACAGCAGCTCCTCTGGGTTCGGCTTTCCGTCGTCGACGATGCCCTCGCGCGTTGGAGGGGGCAAAACAGAGACCGGGTCGATGGGAGGGGCGGGGGGATGTCGTCCCCCTTCTTTCCCGAGCGATGCCACCTCCTCCGTACACCAACCCATCGTGATGTTTGTCATCGGATGCGCCCCAGCACCCCCCCTTCTTACGGGGGGCAAGAGGAAGTCCACGGAGACCTTCCCTTCGTAGTAAAAAACGCTTCTGTTGCCGTGAAGACGCGCTTTCCCGGCCTTCGATCGCGTTGCCTTCGGTAAGGGCGTGGAGTGGCCGCAGGATCTCGAAGGAAAAACCCCCATAGTCGGCTCAAGAAGCTCCACATAGGTATCCCCCCGCACGAGGATAGGCCGCGCCGTCGGACGAAGAGGAACATACCCGCGCAACCCCACCCGACGTAAATACAGCGTCGAATAGGAAGGCATCGTTATCGCATCCGGCGATCCAATCGACCACGCATCCAACATCCCATGAAGCAGAAGATCGTTAAACGAGATCTCATCATGGGGCTCCTCCAGGGTATTTTTCGGCCCCTCCCCACTGACGACCTCCTTTAGATGCGCCCGCTCCAGTCGCTCCTCGATCTTTTTGGCGAAATTGTGCAAAAGGGCTTCCTGTGTGGAGGAGTGGATCGCCGTATCGATATTGAGGGGACTCTTCTCTCTTTTTTCCTTATCCAACGCTAGCCGTCGAACCTGCAAAAAAAGCCGAAGCCGCTGCACGGAACCATCCAAAAATGATGAAAAAGGCGAGGCGTTACTCCTCAGAGAGCTCGAGCGATTGAGCCGATCGTAGCCACCGTAGTAGGTCAACAACGCGTCTTCATCTCCTTTCGACTCCGTTTCCTGATTTTCATCCTCGAATGATAGCGTTTGCTTTGAGTTAAACAAGAAGTTCTCCTCTTTATTCTCACTCGGGTTGTCTCTATCGTTGTCGACAAGCTCAGAAGTATCGTGCTGCAGAAATAGCAATGAGGACTGCTCCAACAACTGCTGCCCGCTTTCCTCGCTCGCTAAGGAGGCGTCCTGCAAGATTTTACCGCTCAGCGGCTTTCCGACCGTGCAATTTTCGTCGGCGGACTCCTGATACTCCAGTAACGTCGCCTTCACCAGGTGAAGCTGTGCATCAAGGAACGCCGCGCAATCCGCGTCGTGCGCGTTCATGCTTAAAAACAAAAGAACATGCAAGGCTTGGTCGTGAAAGAACTCACACCCTAGCATGCACTCCACCAAATCGATCTGCCCGCTCAGCAACGCCGCATAAAAAAACAACACTTTCGTGAGCGCTAAATAACGCGCATCGAGGAAAGAAACAACGGAGGAGAGGATGAGCTTGGCGAAGGCACCGACGCGACCTTCCTGAATCGCGCAGAGCACGACGTGCGAGAGATCCGGCAGCGCCGCTAAATCGGCGGGCAGCGGCGCCGCAGCCTCCCCCACAGCAACCCCCTCAGGGGTGGCTATTTTCAACCGCCGCGGGGAGCCTTTTTCGCCGCTGAGCGCGATTCGCCGCGCGGGATGCTGTGGCTGTTGTTGTTGTTGATACTGTTGATGCTGTTGTTGCGCTTCGCGCGCGTAAATCAGCCGACACGTCGTCGTAACAACGGAATCCAGCGGCACCATCGTGAGAAGCTGCCGCAACGCGAACGGATCGACGATCTCGTTCACGTACCACTCCACGAAAGACCCCGTACTCCCCCCTACACGGCGGTGAAAAAACGACGACGACGGCGCGTCGGGTGCGGGCAAAGGGGGAAGGGAAAGCGAAGACGTAGCAGCAGAATAAGAAGGAGGAGGATCCGCCGTCGTTCGCGTTTCCACCGCGCGTTTCACGCGGCGGCAGCCCCACGTCTTGTTGGAATCCCGTAACGCCAACACCCGCGCGGAAAAGGAAAAAAGCAGTTCATTTCGTAGCCGTGAGATCACCTCACTCGCGGGGAGCGGGAGCGCAAGGCGATCCTGCAGCTCCTTCGCCCTGCGCTCGAGGGTCTCAAGGGATTGCCGCCACTCATGAAACGCTAACGGGTTTGGGGGGATCGCTTGCCGTCGTGGAGAATCCCTGTCGTTCTGGTGCTTTCCACCCATCGAACCCCCATCGGGTTCGCGAAAGCTGCCCAGAAACGGGGGCAGCCCTTTTAGCGGCGGGTAGGGGATGTCGACGAGCGAGAAATCGGCGGATGTGCCCCCCTGTTGGGAAGGAGGGAGGGCATTTAAGACGGCATGCGCGACACCCAACGGGTTCTCTCCAATGCCAAGGACTTCTTTATCCTTAGACACCGCCGTGCTGGACTTGTCCGGGGTGTAGACGTCACCCATGGTGGCCGTCGGCGCGATGGGAATCTTCAACGTCCGAAAGTCCTTCGTGGCTTCTAATTTGCTAACTACATAATAAAGTTTTTCCAAACGACTATGGATGTTCTTTTGCTCGAATGCATACTTTCCTTTGACCCCTGCGCGTCGACTTTCCCGGAGGTGATAGTGAAACTCTGAATTTTTTCGAAGGGGGTCGTTGCCCTGCCGGATATCCTCCTCTAGCGCCTCATAGTAAGCGTCTAATATATGGGTTTGCCCCAGTAACTTGTATTGATACCTCTCAAGCGCAACAATCGCCTGTTGGAGCTTGTCAAAGGCTACATTCAGACCATTTTTCTTCTTTAAATACGGAGGCGCATCGTTATCACTATCCTCCACTTGGCTATTGGCTTGCCCAGACAACGGTGGAATACCCACAACAACGTCTATCAGCCACATGTTAAAGTTCTCTTCAGAGCACACACAAAGTTCGGAAAAGTTCTCTGAGAGCTGTAGTCGCGAGCACTCCTCACTCGGTCTCCCCATACTGGATGTCGTCATGCTTCGTGGCGCAGTTGATGTGGTGGTAGTAGATGATTGCGCAAGATTCTGAAAATGCACTGATGGCGACAAACGAGTAAACCCATCTTCTTTCGTGGTTTTTTTATCTTCTAAACGCCCTTTTAAGTACGTTTGACGCCCACTCAAAGGAAACGAAGAATGAGGTGGAGAGAGCTGAGCACGAGGGGACGACAGCCTCCCCGCTTCCCCTAAAAGATTTGTTGCTGCTGCTGGAGGGGATGCGAATTCGTGTGGAGGACGATCTGCTGACAGCTTTGACATAAGGATTGGAATTGGTTTCTTGTGGTCTCACGATTGTTGACCTTACGGAGATTTAGATACATTTTGATATTTGAAATTACACGTTTAAGGAAAAAGTATATAAAGAAGGAAAATAGAAAAATAAGCCGGTAAAGATGGGTCCGTGAGTAGCATCAGACTCAGAGAACAGACATTGCTTTTCAAAATGCCCATACCATAGAAGCAATACGGATTTCCAGTGATCCCTTTGCATACTTTCATCAGAACTTAAAACACCTAACATTGATCCATAGAGCCATTCCAGGTAGTGTTATAAAAAGGTCTTTAAGAAGAAACTTGCTCACACCAATATATCTTGTTCATTGTATTTTAAACAGATACTGTTAAAATTTTCGACACACCACCTCCCAAGCGACAGTGTACTAGATCTTCACTTTCTTTAGTGGTGGAAATATGTGGCGAGTGGATTCGTTGATAATGGACAATATCTTCTTATTTTCTCGCTCTTAGGCCAATAGTTCAAAACAGCAAGCTACCAACAGAGATGAAAAAGAACTTCCCTCTCGCACCGAGGCACCCCCTGCCCACACACATAGGCCAAAAGGGTAAAAAGAAAAAATAGAACCGCGCCCTTCCCATGCGTATACCTCTGAGCTTACACAAACGGACAGAAAATATGAAATCATGACACTTCATTCTACTAAACATACGAGAAGAGATGATTTCTCGCACTGGTGGGTTGAACATATATACATATATATATATATATATATATATGATATTGGCGTTCACTAGGGCCCTTTTTCGACCGCCGTTGTTTTTTTTACCCCTTACCCCACCCCCCCTTTTCTTTCTTCTTTCTAGCCTCGCCGCTTGTACATCCCCTTTCCTTTGCTTAGTTGGGAATCTGCGCCACCATTTTCGAGACGTACGAAGAAACCCCCACCACCTGCGTTCTCCATCTGGCAACGTGCTCGGCGAGCTGCTTCAACTCCTGCAACCTCAGTACGCGCGGTTCCACCCATGTGATGCGAACCTCCTCTGTTAGCCCGTCGATGCGGCCGTGCACGATACCGTGCGCGAGAGCCGTGAGCAGCAGCGGCTCCACCTTCCCCTCCTCCACGAGGCAACGTTTGGCAATCGTTTGAAACGAAAAGGTGCGCTTGTTGAAAGGAGTGTAGAAGGCTAAGTGTAAAAGTGCGGTGAGGCGTACCTTTTCCTGCAACGCCGTGCGGGCCGCATCAACGAGATCGGCAACCTGATTGATCTCGGTTAGATGAGCATCAGTGAACTCCTGGAAACCCTCCACGTTGCCCTCATTGCAGAGCCGTAGCCACTCCAGAACCCACCGATGCCTCGCCGAGCCCTCCAAGGCGGCTACCAGAGAAGTGTTGTTGAGAAACTTGCCGAAATTAAAGATCTCGTCGGACAAGAGTGCAGCCACCGCCGTTCTGAAGGCGAGTTCATCCATCTCATCCGGTAGTAGCGGCATTTCAGCCTTATCTGAGTACGTCACGATGGCAAAGGTGTTTTTGTAGAATTGTGTATACTGCTTTCGTAGCTCGTAGTCCTTCCCACGAGCTTTACAGTAGAGCATTAGAAGAAGCGGCTCCGCTTCATGCATCTGCAAACTCCCAATGTAGGTGCTGAGCTCTTCAAGAAGCTTACGCGCCACATATGAGCCGCTTTCAGGATCCGCCGCGCTCTCCTCGTTAATGTTGGAGGAGCTGCTTGAGAGTAGAAGCATCGCGCGAATGCACTCTACCGCATGTCTTTCTTGTGTTGCGCCACGCCCCAGGAGACTTGCAGAAGCCCCTTCCACGATATCTAGAGCCTTTTCTAAGCTCCCATTAGGAGAAAAAACGACCGAATAAATAAGTTTCACATACGCTATGGGGGATATATCGGCACGAATATTGCGTAACACGTTGTCATGGAGGTCGTAGGCACGTGCGAGGACGACGGGATCCCGCATCACCTCCAAAAGCGTTAATGACATCTCATACCAATGGCGGCGATAATACTCATTGAGCGAGGTCTGAATCGCCGCCGCCGTTTTCTCTTGTCCGGCCTCCCGTAGCTCATTTTTCAGCGTGTTTAAATATTCATGTGTGTTTTGCTCCATTTTTCTTATTAATGCCTTTCTCTTCTCTACCTTATAGAATTTCACCTAGGAACGGACTTCTTTAACACCGTGTATGAATTTGTTTTAGATGCTTTTTCACTTGCAAGAATATAAAGGGAAAAAATGAATCCTCCACAATGCGTCTTCGAAAAATACCGCAAAATTACTCTTTTAGACAAACGGATACAAAGCATGCGTTTGTGTGGTAACAACACGTATACATATACGTATTAAAAATTATGGCAATCAGTCAATTTTTTTTCCAACAAACAAGGGGCCTATAAAGAGAAATGGAAAGTCTAAAAAATATTTAGAAACCACTTTGTCCCGCTATTATTCATGTGTTTCAACTATTCCGTCATCACAAAGATTAAGGCAAAGGATAAGTAGTCGCGAAGGAATCCAGCATCAGTAGCTCAGCCTCACCCTGCCTCGCCTTGATGGGAAGAAATACAACTCGAAAAAAGAAGAATATGAAAGAAAGATGAAGCCAAAACTATTTAGAAGTTGCACGTCACTAATGCAACAACTCGGGGAAAAAAATTAGGTAGAAAATGGCGAGACAGCGTCAACATGATGTCCCTCCTTTACTTTAATTTTCTCTTTCCTCTTCATTTTAGATTCTAGCACAAATTTGTCACCTTCTAATATGCCCTTTATATTATTTATTCCCATTATCCCCACCCTTTCTGTTTTTAGCCACACAATTTTTGCTCCCATCAGTATAACGCTACGCACGTCTTCGCGTGATTGATGATGTGGAGGATAATAGCACGCTACTCTTCCAACACATCATCCCCCTCTTTCGTAGGTATTCCCTCCTACCCGAGATACTAAACCTTTGAAATCACAATAAACTGAGCAGCTCCATCAGAGAGGGGGAGGAGGTTGTCATTAAGTCTCCATAAACAACAGTAACAGAATGGGGAAAAAGGGGAGTAGGGGGAAATGCGCCCCACCTTTTCCTATCGGTCACATCTTTCCGAGAGCTGCTTCTGTATTCCTTCAATAAAAAACCACATCAATATTACCTGTGGTACGCAGCGCACGGCCTCCATAAGGGATCCCGCGTACAAGCCCCGAATCCCCTCCTTCGCATACACCCGTCGAAGGCAATTCCCAACACTCGTGTAGAGTATCCTATCGTTGCTCTGCCCTGACATTCCAATCCGGCGCTTGGCAACATCCAACGGAAACGTTACCGCGATGGAGGCTAACGCCGCGAGCGAGCCGCCCACCACCGTGGAAAGCACATTCCGTGTGGCATGATTCGTGTTAAAAAGCACCGGATTCGGGCTATCAAGCAGAGCATACTTCACCGTCTCGTAGGTGGCGAAACAAACGAGGATATCCGGTACCCTCTGCATCGACGAGGCGGCGAAACCGCGGTAGAAATTCCGAACCGAATTCGTCTCCCGATAGATCAGCCGACAAGTGGTGAGGATCCCGCTGAACCGCCGCTCCCCGGACATCAGCCGGAGGCGAACAACCTCGCCAGGGTAAACCACCGCGCTGGCGAGGATCGCCGCGATCCCGCCCGCGCCGCACTTGATAAGGAACCGCTCGAGCATCTCCACCCGCCGCCCGCGCTCGCCCGACGCCCGGTCCAGCCAATCCTGCATCCAAAACTTCACCCGCCCGTAGATGGCGAACTGCAGCCCGCTGTAGGGCACGCGAATGATCATGGAGGTGAGGTTGCCCCGCCAGAAGCCGCGGAGGCCGTCGTGGGCGTAGACCCATCGGGCGAGCTGCCAGACCCCGTAGCCGGGGTGCTGCCCGAGCTGCTGGAGCACCACGATGCGCTGGAAAGGGCTGAGGATGGACTTCGCGAGCGTCCCACCACAGCTCCCCGCCAGGACATCAATCCAGAGGGCGAACTTCCTCTCACTATCGGTGTGTCCCGGCATGTCACAGCCCTGGCTTCAAAAGGGATTAAAAAAGGGATAAAGGATAAAGGAGTATAGTGAGGTATAAAGAGGTCGAAGGATCCTCGTGACACTTTTGCCCCCAACTATGCTATCACTCTGTGGTATGATCGGAAGACAAACAATTGCGTGAACGATCTTGCATCGGTATGTGTAGCTATGTATAATAATTACGTTTGTTGTACAGATCCTTTCCTATGAATCAAGACCGCCGGTCCTGTACCAATGTAAGATAAAACTCTCCCAGAGAATGAAGAAAATGATCTATACTCCACAGTCTAGGTCGACACGATCATTTTTTACTGATCTAATCTGATAGGCTAAGAAAAATATTCGCGATCACTTTTCGGATTCCATACAAAGCATTTAATTTTCTCTCATTTGCATTTGTTGTCTTGCATCCTTCAATTCAAGTTTCAAAAATGTATTAGAAAATTAAAAAGAGGATTAAATCTACAAGGCAATTCAAAATAGAAATTATCGCAAAAATCGAAAATAAGCAATGTTTGAGATACGGAATGGGTTAGTGTAAATATATTTGCCTGCTTTCTCCACAAGCTATAGGTGTCAGTTTTACATCGTGGGAGTCGTTATTTCCCTTGAGGAAGCGGAGGGGGGGGGGGGGAAGAGGGGGAAGGGGAAGGGGAAGGGGACGAGAGGGGGAAGAAGAACTAGTATAAACGAGCGAAGAACGAAACCAACGGCGGCAAGCAAAAACTGGACCCAAGGCCCGTATGATCCCTCCAACGCAGTGAACGCGGTGACGCTGTCATAACTCAAAATCTCCATTACAAGTAAACATGAACACGCGGAATGAGATTCATAAGAAAAAAAAAATGTGTTTAGATGATGTGTGGAAATAAGGGTCAGTCCACAAGATTAACTCCATAAAAAAGTGATGGAGTGAAGACAGGGTTTAAGACAAGGCTTTCCAAAATCCTGATAATTCTCCTTGAAGAATGTTCATTGAGGAATTCTAAGTAATTAAGAAGAAAAAAAAGTGGCAGTTAACTAATCCGTTCGTGTGCATAAAGAAAAAAGGATAAGAAAGATGTGCAACCCTCTTCATTTTTAGGAATCCCGCAACCATAAAGGGGTTGTTCTTCCCGAACTCTCCGTAATCTCCTCTACGCCCACTTCACACTCTAAATCATCATCCACCTCCTCCACCTTATTCCTCTTCTCCATATACTTACCCTGAACAAGGCCATCTTGACGAGTTGAATTAGCTCGCACATCTGCATTCTTCTCTGAATCACTCCGTCCTCTCTCTCTTGGATGTTGCGTGGATTCCCTCGCGGCGCCCATCTTCCGCTGTTGAGGAGGTAAAGCGTCGCGTTTCACGGAGGATTGTTTTGCTCTTTGCGGGGATTCCTCACTTGGCATCTCATCAGTAATTCCTTCCTCCTCTACGGGAAGCCCCACACACGGCTGAACGGACCGTACTGCGCTTACGTTTCGTGGTGTGATGCTCACCTCATTAGCCTCATTGGGGGAGGTGTGAAGGGGTAACGTTGAACCTGCATTAAACCTCGTGAGCCCTGAATCGCTTTTCGAATTCTCGTCATAGGGCATAGCCGCAGCAGCCTTTGATTTATTGGAAATGGAATTTAAATCAGAATTTTGCCCGCGCGTAACGCTGTTACCCTTCGTTGAGGGAGTGAACTTGCCGGTCTCCCTTGAAGCCGGATTCGACAGCGCGCGCTCAGGCGGAGGTAAAGGGTTGTTGCTTCTCCTATGTAGGTTCCAATCGTTGTTGGTATTATTACAGCTGCTATTATGATTACTGCTGTTATCGCTATATTGTCGCCCCTGTGAGGGGCTTTGGCGATCTTCTGAGCGTCTACTACCAACCTTTCGGATGCTGCGTGGAGTGCGGCTGCTGCTGGTGCAGTGCGCTCTCATATCATACGCGAGATTCGTCTCGATCTGCATGCATCGATGCTGAAGGCGAGATTTCAGCGTTTGCACTTCCTCCTCGAGCTCTTGACGACGTTGCTTCGCGGAGTCATAGCGTATGTTGAGGGCCTTATCCTCCGCCTCTTCCTTTCCCCTTGTGATCCTACGAGAAGGCACCGTGGAGGGTTGACTGTGACTTGAAGTGGTCCTACGCGAGGCGGAATCATGCGGTTCAGAGCACATCGCATGGCGGTAAATCGCGATTGCGGCGTGAAGTTGCTCTATCTTGCGTTTGTTTTTCTCAAAAGTGTTTCTTAACTGTAGAACATCTCCCCGAACTACCCCTATAGCATAGTTCTTCTTCTTCAACTCCACCTCTAGCTCTTGGCATTTGGCAAGCATTGCTTGTCGGGAGGTTTGCCTAAGTTTGATACTATCTTTTAGATGTTCAATCTTTCTCTCAAGGCTTGCATGTCTGTAAATATTCTCGTTAACTTGACGATTTTTGATCTCCTCGGATGGCGGCAGGCGACGATGAAGTGCCTCAATCATATGTTCCACTCGCTTATCGCAACTCTCCAGCCCTCGCTTGACTATTTGCGCCTCTTTCAGCCTTTCTCTGGCTCGTTCGAGTCGTTTATTAACCCCTTCGATGAGACTTTCTACAGTGATTTCATTCTCACACTGACTGAACTTTTCTTCTAGATCTTTGTTAATTAAACGAAGTCTTTCCAATCTCACCATAAATGGTACAGCTTTCTTGTTTTTATTATTCATAGTGCGCTTTCTATTGTGCACCCCTCCTGAACGAACCGAGAGTTGTTCACCCATGTAATTTCTGCCAAACTCTCCTCTTTCCGAAGTAATTCCAGCGGACTGTGTTCGACTAATATTAGCTATTTCTTTCTCTTTTGCCTCAATCTGTGTATTCAAATGCGCGATCTGATCTTTTAAAGAGCGGAGGTTCTGCATCAACTTAGTCTCAATATTAGGTGAATCTTCAGAATCATCTGATGAATCCACGCGTTGGTCATCAAAACTAGCAATTTGGCGCCGAAAATTTTCTATTGCATCCGACTTTAAGGATGTCGGCAATGGCATCGGCAACTTCTGTGAGTTTTGCTGATGCTCCGAATCAATAGGCAGCTTGCCTTTCTTCCAAATTGTACTCACGATTGGAGAGTCGGGTTTAGAGAGCGTATCAACAGTATTGGGGGTAGTGTGAGATTTAATTGCCTTCTTTTCCTCGATAGGAGAGGGAAATGGAAGGGGAGTGTTGGAATTTTTGTCCGCCTGCATCTGCTGCCCGGATCTCGCAACGGTGCCCTTGCTAGGAGCACCAGAGGTAATGGCGGCTGCAGCAGTAGAAGCATTGATGGACTCAGAGGATGGAGATATAATCGTAACACTCGATCGACGTGAGGAAGAAACTAAGGAAGTTTCGAGGCGAGCGCTACTCTCGAGTTGATTGGTCCGCTGTGCTGGGGGTACGATGTGCAGTGTGCTGGTGATAATGCCTTTCACTGCACCCTGCCCTGTCGGGTGAGCTTGACGTAAAGCCCCCGCACTCGGCTGCGCGTCTGAGGAGAGTGATGAAGAAGCGGAAGAGTTTGTTTCGTTGGTTTCGACCTTGCGTTGCCGTTCTTCCTGTCTAACCGGCTGTTGTTTTTGCGGCAATACTTCACGCGAGGAGCATTCACTCGCGCTTTCGAAATCCTGCACAGTCCCTTCCATCGGAAGGTCTGCTCCTTCGTCAGCGCTCACGTCGCTTACGCTACCATGGCGATTCGGAAACACGAACGACTCCAGCTGCGGCTCCTCTTTCTCTAGCATCCAGACGGTTGTAACGTTGGATTGATGCATGATCCCATCCCGAGCCTCAGAAGCGGGATCCGTTGAAGCATTGCGCGGGAACACTGAGCGCTGCCCCTTCTGCGGTATGGAACTCGAGCCCACACCGTCAATCACGGAGGGGTTGCCCCTGGCATTTTGATGGGTAAAGCCCGCATTGCTCGTTTCCCGGGCTGCACCATAACTTTTATTGTTATACTCAATCCCATGAGTCGTGTTGTTTGTGCGTGCTTCACGTGTGTTTGAACTCGTCACATCTTTCTTCTCCTGCAGGCGAACCCCCCCTTCCTCCTCGTCCCCTGACCTGTTAAGGAGGTGATTTGCGCTGTTTGCTATGAAAGGAGTCACTTGTGGATTTTTTCGCATCGCCCAATCCTGAGAGGTGGATGAGACGCTGGATAGAGAGCTATGCAATGAGACTGACTCGGCATCTACATCCAGGGGAGTCGTAACAGGTGCCTTTTTAAGCCCTCCCCCGCTCGGTGAAGGTTCATGGAGTCGCGATGAAGTCCAATTAATATCTGAAAGCGAGGAGTCCCTCGAACTACAATCACGTTTGGAAGTATCTAAATCCAGGTTGGCGGCAGAAGTCGAGCCACTTTCTGAAAAAGTACCACCCACCGCTGCAGTCATAGAACGTTCTGCCTCCTTGGTATTTCCGCCTTCATGACCAGTACTATTGTTTTTGTAGTTTGCATTTAGTGTTGTGACTGAGTTGGTTAAGTCATCTCCAGACTCGAAATCATCCTCGTAACAATCATCGGAGGCAAGCATTTGGTCGCTTTTATGTGATGGAGAACAATGCACCTATCCTCTTCAGAGTTTGGTGAAAATATTTTTATATATCCTAGGACTCCTTGTAGAAAACGGAAGGCCAAGGCTTGAATCGTCCCTACATGATAATGATGATGATGCTCTCATTTTGTTTTTTCATTAATCGCATAAACCTAACCCCTTGCATCTGACAATCCCTCTTCGAAGAGCATATTTCTCATCTACCTTTTACTGTGTTTCTAGTCTAGATAATGAAACATATAGCTTGCAATCTTATCCGAGCTACTGCTAAAGTAAACCGATACACCTTCCCTCCCTCTCTCCTCCCCCTTTGTTCGCATACGGAAAAAAAGGGGCAAAAATATAATATCCCCCAGGTTGACAAACGTGTTCCTTAACTTTCAGAGCTGAGATATCCTCAAATTCCTTCTCTCCTAAAGTGTTCAAGAAGAAGGTAACAGCCTCCGTACAAGGTCATTGTCATAGTTAAATAATTGCAGAACAAAAATTCCGCTATAGCAACTACTACATTCAATCTTGGATGAATCATTGTGTAAGCTACCAGGTCACCCCTCAACATAGGCATCATATCGGTCTGCTCTCAGATTCGCTAAATACAACGCCTCCTCTCCTTCCGCGAGTCGTTCCTGGAGCAGGAGGACCACGCCAGGAGCATCCAGACAGATGATCCACACGTTCTTTTTTTCTCAGACCAAAAGTAAAGCAGAATGAGCGCTCAACACAGGGAAAGGAAGAAGCCAGAAAAGTTATCATGCCTCCCACCTCCACAACCGCGGGAAGATGCTCTAGCACTTCCCCGTCCGCCTCGATCAGGATCTCATCCCCGGCGTCCTTCTGCCGCTTGCGTAGAGTAAGATGGCCCCCACTTTTGAGCTCACCCCGCTGCGCATCCACAACAAAACGCTCACCATCAAAGGCAGTTGTGGAGGGCCAATACAGGTGGCGTTCGTTGTAAATGGATAAAAGTCCACTCAAAAAGGAAGCCCCAGTGGCCGCCCAGTTCGTGCAGCTCAGCAGGCCGTCAGTGGGGTTCGCGTGCGGTGTGACGTGTATCCCACCGCCATACCACCGACCATTGCCGAAAACAAAAGTAGATGACAAAAACGACACCCAGCGAAACGGCACCGCCGCCCCCGAACCCATAAGCTGTGGATCGCGAATCCCACGCCCCATGGCCGAGGAGGCGTCAGACCCGGTGTGAAAATTCCTTGAAACCTCCTTTGGGGTAGGCTCCGCGACGGTTTCAACAGAATCACCCTGAGAAAGACGCTCTGAACAAGGCGATAACAAGGGGTCTGGAAGATCGAGCTCCAGGCGTATCGCAGCCGGTCGGTCGACATATACACTCGCAGGGGGGTATAAAGGAGGTTCTTTAGACTTGGAGGGGAGACTCGAGATATACGGGGCATAAAATAACGACGTGCCCACTCGTGGTGCAAAGTTTGCACTCTCGGCATTGCCTGGTGAAACTACACTCTCCTTTGAGGTCATCTTTTCAGCACACTGCGCAAGCGTTGAGTCCTCTACACTACAATCATCTACGATGTCGTCACTGTTATTGCTCTGGGGCTCCCAAAAGTAGTAATACTCGCCGCTGTCTTGAAATTGGACTGACGTTGTTTGCCTACACTGCTCCGCCTTCTCACATAGGTCAAGGTTTTCATTTGACGTCTTACAGTTCCTTGCAATCTCGTCGAGAAAGTTTAAGAGTGTGTTACTGCATGAGGATGTAAATACGTGGGGAGGAAGACCTCGGCCCCCTATCCATCTTCTGCCTTCATTTAGGTGTCCACCCCACGGCAGGGGTAATGAAGGCAAAGGAGGCAGACGCATCAAACGAATCCGTTTTGGGGTCATCGACGGAAGTGCGATGGCCGCTGATAACGCAAACAACAGGCGTCCATTCAGTGCAGACAAATACGGAATTCTTTTGAGTCGCTCTGCCCACTTAACTACATCACACGATAGGCCAATGGAGCACTCGTTGATAAAAAAATGGACATGTCCAGTTTTTGGAAACGTGATGCGCCCAATGTCTACTTCATACGAAACAAATGCACGAGACGCGCCTGGCACCATTCTATTCCCGTCGTTTGAAAGTCTTCCCCCCGTCACTATCTCAAGGTACAAATTTCGATCAAGTTTTTTTTGGTGCACCCCGCCAACATCCGCCGCAAAATGATGAAAAAAATCCGAAGCGGTCGCACGAAGAACCTCCAGTCCCTCCTCTATCGTCGCACAACACAGCCCCAACCGCGCGAAGTCGGAACCCGTCCCGCACGGGATGTACAGTATTACCGGCAGGAAGCGACAGAGCACGGCCTTTTCCTCCTGAACACGGGCGTAGGAACGACTGGGGCCCTTTCTCGCCCGCACCCCATCCTTGTCGGTCCCGCCCCAGGGCCGACCGGCCCTCCCCGTGGCGTCCCTACACGACGGGTTGTCACACGACGGGTTGTCACAGGACGGGCTGTCACACGACGGGTTGTCACACGACGGGTTGTCACACGACGGGCTGTCACAGCCCGGCCACAGCGCCCTGAGGGGACCCACGAGGGGGTCCGGAGCCCGGCGGCCAAGGAAGCCGTGGAACGCCGCGAGGGTCCCGTGACAGGCGCCGTGGACGACCTCACCGAGCGTCCCGTCCCCGCCCAGGACAACCACCACGTGAAGCAGGCCCGAGGACGCGCCGGTGAGAGGAGGCTGGCCAGCCCTCGCCGCCCGCAGACGCGTCTGCCAGATCAGCCATGCAACCTTCTCGGCCACGTGGACGCCCTGCTTGGGTTGCTCGGTCTCGATGACCGTGACGGAGAGGGCGCCCCGGCGCGGAGGCCCGCCGAGGGGGCCCGCCTCCTCCCCTCCCCTCCCCGCCGGTGCCTCGTCAACATCGTCTACAGAGGCGGGGAGACGCGCGGCGTGCTGCGTGATGGATTCAACAGAGAACTCCGACAGAAATCGCGACGCTGGGTGCCGTTGGACGCACTCGAACCCACTAACACCGTCGGCAAGGCAGCCATTCCGGGAGAGGTGGTGAAAGATGTTCTCCATCTTCGCCTTGCCGAGCCCCCTCCCGCTGCTGGGATTCCCAATAACCCACACGCAGAACAGTGGATAACAAGAAGTCTCTGGTGGAGTCATCCGAACACTTTGTGGCGGGTGCTTTCGCGTTACATGCCTTAGTATTTTATTGAAGAGAAAAACAGAACAAAAAAAATGTGAGATTAAACTACCATACGTGCAGTGGGAGTAGCATATGTAGCAGTCAACAGCGGGTTTCCTTTTTTGTGTGTCCTATTACAACACACTGTCCTCTTTTCATATATTGGCGTTTATTAATATCATCGGGATACTTGTTAAACTGATTTTCCTTTCCGATCCGATTTTACGAAAACTAAAGTCTACAGGAAATTAGCGATACGATCTTTTATATTCACAATGAAGAGATAAAACGCATATCTAGATATATGGATATTCACCGATATTAAAGACCTGAAGTAGGAACAGAAGAAAAAAACAAGTACCAAGCGTGAGTAGGCACACACAGTTCTCCCTCATCATAAGGGTGAGTAAGGAGAACGTCACTTTGCTTTTTATGGGGATTAAAGCGGTTCACATATCTTTTCTATCAAAAAAAAAGGTAAAAAGTGGAAAGATTGGGATTACAAAAAACACACGCGAAAGAAGGTAAATCAGAATGCATGAAATATGCATAGACGAAAGAGGGGGAAAAAAGATGGTCTATAATCTTACTAAATAACTACAGATATAATTGCACGCATATCTATCATTTCTTACTCTCCGAATTGATGAAAAACAAATGACTACCTTGTGGCTTACAGGCTGTGTTCTTCAGACGGCTCGCTCACTCTCTTATCCTCATCAACTTGTTTCACTTTTCTTCGGTCGTACACCGACAAGCGAGACGGTATGGAGGTTAAATTAGGTTCCAGCAGTAGTAACTGCAGTGCTGTGTACACTAAATGTGGATCATTCCAACACTTCGGCCATGTTTGGTGGTGTTGAGGAGAATTGCTATCTTGTCTACCATCTGCATTCTCCGTAGAAGTGAGTTGAAATTCCTGTTCGGTTCGTTCATGTTGCCTTCGCTTTTGCTGTTGCCGCTGCATCCATGTGAGCACACGACGACGCAGCATAGAACGTTTCACCTCGTGTTGGATTAGATATTCCTTTAGCTGATGGAAAACGCTTTCGGCAATTTGTTTGGCTTCCAAAGGTGTGAAAGTGGTTGCCACCTCAGATGATGAAGTAGTATCGCCGCTATCCAGTACACCATCATTTGAAGCTTCAACGTTTGATGTATCTGAACCCCTCACAGAAGATATAGCGATGGCTGGCGTGATGTGCACGCGGCTTAACGCATCCTCAATTCGATTCACTAAAGCTGGAACGTTGAGCTGATTCATCTGTTTTATGGCTTCAACGACTTCACTGTCATCAATTAGTGCACTGTGTTGTCTTGAAAATTTTATATTATTAGCGTCGTGCGCTTGCATTTGATTATAGATCTTATCAAGTGCGTCTAGGATTTTAGTGAGGTCGGGTATTGTTTTTTCCTGCAAATCCGTATCCTCCGCGTTGATCATTCCCGACGATGAAGCATCCCACTGGATAATCAAGCATCTGATATCCTGTAGCACACGGGCCAATTCCTGCACAATTTCCTCATTGCGTTCAAGTGAACTCGATGAAAACGGAGATACAGACGTCGACGCATGTGTAGAATGAGAAGCCTCTGAGGAAAGGACAGCACTGCGGTTGCTGTTCTCGCTTTCAATTTGCGTGCGAACCTCAAAAATATCCCGCTTGATGGCTGGTAAGTTGGTATCAATTCGCCCCAGCACCTCCCCAAGAGTCTCGAACGACGCAATAAGCTGCTGAAGATCCTCCCGGAGCGGGTTCACACGCTCCTTAAGAAGTGCCTCGACGGCGTCGAAGAGCTTCTCCGGCGACCATTGTCCAACCATCGCGGAGAGGGACTTCACGAGGTGCGAGGTGGCCTGTTCGTGGCGCGCGGAAACCTCCTCGATGGCCTCCGTGATCATCGTTTTCAGCTCCACGGTTTGAGCAGCACGCGCGAGCTCGTCGTGCTCGGCCTGCGCCTGGAGATAGATGCTCCCGAGAGATTCGCCCGTCTGCCGGCGAAGCTGCGCCTCGCGCCGCTCCACAATCGACTCCACCACGGCCGCGATGCGAGTAGACTGCTCCACCAATACGTCCAAAGGAATCCCCCCCGCTGGAGGTGAAAAAGAATGCGAATGCGGTGGGAGGGTTAGCGCGCTCGGGGCGGGAGAAGTAACGGTAATCGGGGCGGCAAGCTCGCGGTAGGCCTCTCGGAAGATACTTTCCTTCTCAGGCCTCGCCTCAGATTCAACCGGGGGCGAAGTAGCAGAAAGAAAAGAAGCTCCAGCATCAGCAGACGAGGCGTCGAGTAAAGGAGCTACCGGGGGAAGTGCCGTGCGGCGTAGAAGGTATACGAGGTTGGATAGGCTGATTTGCGCCTGCGCGATGACGTATACTCCGAGAAAGAACTCCCTCACGTTTTCGGGCAGAGTCTCGTAGAGGTTTCCAATTTGATGTCGGAGAAGCTGCGCATCATCACCGATTAGATGACTAGCGTGAATCAGTAAATAGACACCTTCGCGGGCGGGAGTGGTTTGCATTGTAATACTATCCTTCACTTCTTTATCGCAATTCTTTTTCTCTTTGTTAGCTTTAACCCCACCAGCGGATCCTTTGTTGCTTTTTGGAGAGGTGCTGCTCTTGACTTTTGCTGCGGAGAGGGCTGCAACGGACACTCCGGGTTCGAACAACGACCTTGCGTGCGCCTCCGCGGACGCCATCCTCTCCAGTATCCCCGCTGGAACCTTCAGTTCATCTTGACAGTAGCGATTTACAGCCCCGATGGCGTTTAACCACGCCCCGCACACGCCGCTCGCTACCCCGAGGCTATAGACCACGACGCGAACCTCCCCCTGCGCGTGATCGACCAGCTGATCGCGCGCGAACGGCGCGCGCTGCGGCTGCAGAGACCAAGGCGAAACCCTCTTGAGGCTTGTGTACGCCGTTTCATCAAGGAGAGTGTGCAAAATGTTCAAATCCACAGGCCTGTCTTTGGGGCTTTGCCATACCACCCTCTCGTACTCGCTGTTGTGGAATACCCCACTATTACTACTACCGTTATTAATAGAACGAGATCCGACCCCTGAATCGGATAACGGCGGTGGATTTGAAAACGTGCCATTCTCCATAGTGGTAACCTTACCTCGCGCATCTATTTTTTCCGCCTCACTAGCAATGGGGGTACGCGCAATTTCTTTATCTTTCTGTATCAAACCAACAGAATCGTTTGCGCTCTTTTGCGTATCTCGTGAATCGTTCGCCTGCAGTTTTTTGACTACAATAGCAGGTGATAGACCTCCACCCGTCAGAAGTTCCAGCTGCAAGTGGCCCGTATGCACTACTGTTGATAACTCCTTATCCATCACCCACACCGCCGGGCGTGAGAACATCTTTTTAAATAGCTTGAAGGCGCCTTTTAGATGTGATTTCGCCTCGGATGGAAAATTCAGGTTGTCGCGTAAGTGGGTAGCCACTGCTTTACAAAGCGCAAGCTGCTCTGCAAGCGCGTCCGCTGTAGAAAGGTTTGTCATAACAACTATTAAAAATGGGTATCGTATTGCGCGAACTCCCTCCAAATCCTTTTCAAGAGCATTATCTATGAACTTTTGTATGGCTTGTTGAATTAAATGAATCACTCGATCCTTTGCTTTGTGCTTCTCTGACGAGTTGTCCGTATCATACGAGTAATCTAACAACAATAAATTAGCAACTATTTGTGAGACATTAAGGACAGCTTCACGATTCATATCCTTGGCGATTGAGTGCAAATCGAGGACGTTACAGAGCGGAACTACTGTATTGAATATCTCAGACAACGGCAGGGACCGATACCGTCCACCTCTTCCAGAGGTTTCTCGAGCGACAGCTTTCCATTGATCGAAAAAAGTAAAGGTAGGTGTTGCTGTCTTGCCTAGACGACGCCCAGAATTGCTAGCTACCATCTTGTCAGAGTCAGCGCTAATAGAAGAAGGCGAAGTTTGTCGTCGCAACTTCCGACTCTTGCCATGAGCAGAGGGTTGTGATGTAGTTGCCAACCCCGCCGTGATAACCCTTTTGTTGAACCCAAGCCCATGACTCCTTCGACTTAATCGATATGAAATTAAACGAAGCATCAATTTTAGAGAATATGAAAAGAATCCATGAATATAAGTATTCCTTTACAATGCCGTCTATATGTGAACAAGACGAAGTATAGGCTGAGTTTACTTTGTTTCTTTTGGTTTCTAAGAAAGAAAAGAAAGAATAGAAATTAGATATTAAATTCACGAACGACTTTTTCGCATTTATGCAAGACACCCATTTAGCCTCTATGCATAAATAGTTTCATCATTTTCCATCTGCCTTTTAGCACGTTATGAGGAGAATTCTTCAGGGGGGAAGAAGTCCTTTTATTTTGCTCACATATGTAACACAATTCCCATATATTAACCATTACTTGACGGTAAATAGAAGGAATGCCCCTTACGATTCAAAAAAATTAGCACAAAATAAAGATCTAAAGTGCCGATCGGTGTACCAACATATTTGCAGGCAAAAATATGAGATGTACCCCTCGTTTACTTCAAATATTTAAAAAAAAGAATAATGATGACACTGTGAAAAATATATGAAAATACTGATACATTATATCTATGTATATATATATATATATAGGTAAAAAAAAAGCCTAAATACCATCTTTAATAAAGGCAGTCTAGCCGTAATGGCTCTATGTTTTAAATGATCATACTAATACATGTTTCCCTCTTCTAAACTGTCGGGTATTCCTACGCGAGTAACGGATAGAATATACAAGGAAACCAAAAGAAACGGAATTTCGCCCACCACGTCCCCTCTTCTTTAGTGAATCACTGTGTTGGGAATTTTAGGTATCTCTTGGAAGCACAAAAACCTGTGCACGTTTGAAAGCCTCCCGTTTTTGAATTTCCTCCTCAATCGCCGCCCTCTGCTCCTCACGGGCGCCTCGACTAAGAAAGCTATCGCGAACTACCAGCAGCACTAGCGGAACACTTCTTGCCTCCAACGCTTCTAGCGAAACCCCCTCGAGTTCAAGAGCCGCCACTACGGCGGCTACGGTGCTGTCTACCGCATAACTAGGCGAGACGGGCCTTTTGAGGTTCCCTCGACAAACCCGCTCCGAGACGACGACCAGGACGCCGAGCCTGGGGAGGAGGCCCTCCAGCTCCATCCGGACCCGCCTCGGGTTCCTTTTCATCCCATTCGGGTCGTCCTCGTTCTCACGGAGGAGCTTTGGGGCCAAGAACGGAACGAGGAGCTCGCGCAAACGCGCGCGGCGATAGACGACCGTCCCGGCGGCGAGATCATGGAGGGGCATCCCCGCCAAGAGGGCGGGCGCGACGCCGTGGGGGTAGGCGGCGATGAGCTGCACCGCATCGGAGACGGTCTTCTTCGTCG
>HF955090.1:0-42271 GCA_000582765.1 Phytomonas sp. EM1 | reverse complement strand
TCCCGCGTCCCCGTCATCGCCGCGGCGACCCGGCGCATCCGCGCGAGGTCGAGCGCGCGGTCGACGTGCCATTGCAGCCCCGCCTCAAACAGCGGCGGGGCGATGCGGTTGAGGATGCGATAGCAGTAGACCCGCCGCGCGCCGGCGTGTCGCGCGTGGAAAGCCGGATTTCGGCATGGGTGGCAGCACAAGAGGGCGAGGGGGTGGCCACGCGCACGGAGCCACATCGCGGCGCGCTGCAGGATCGTCCGCGGACGCAGTGCGAGGTCGGCGGGCGCGTCGAAGTGGCAGCACAGGCGCCGCACCGACACCCCCCGCTCTGGGATCGCCCCGGCGACCACCCGCACCTCCCCCAGATCCAGCGCCACCGCGAGCGCCTCCTCGAGCACGACCCGCGCGTGAAGGAGGGGAAGCGAAGCGGGAGCGGAGGAAGAAAGAGGAGAGGAGGCGCGCATGCCCTCCGCCCGCGTGGCGCGGCCGCCCAAGTTCTCACCCAACGTGGGATCGGTACCGCCAGGGGAGCGGTACCACTGCGTCGTACTGCTCTTCCACCACCCGTCAAAATCCCCACCCTGATACTGAACATCCACGCGATATCGCGTATAACCGGGTAAAGTCGTTTGCTGCCCTCGAACATAGCACAGCGCGGTGGTCATGGAGCTATCCATCCTGTTACCCTCCTCCCTAGTGCGTACTGTGGAGGCATCTAAAGGAAAGTACACGTGATTATCGTCCAAAAGCTCCTGCTTGTGTGCTTTAACAGTGTCAGCAACAGTAGCAGCACCCATTGCTGGGGTGTGTTGTAGTGGTGCAACTTCAGGAAGTAAATCCGCATCGTCGTCGAAATCAAAGCGATATTTAGTTGATTCATCAGTAAGCTGCTGCTGTGTACCAATGAAACCGGCCGTCAGAGATACTTCTGACTGGGGATGCTGGGCTATTTGCATCGCTGAACCCTCCGAAGACAACAATGACTCTCCTGTTGTTTCTTTGAAATCCTTGACAACACGCATTGTGTTGCCTTCAGAACTTCTCTTAGTCTCAATATGTCTGATGACAGTAAATGGATTACTAATATCTTCCCCACTAGATTGCGAGGTCACTGGGAAAAACAGTGCGTCACTATCTCTAGCTTCATTTATATCGCTCTGGCCCCTGTCGTTGTCATGTTGACAGTCTGGTTTCAATTCCGCCTGAGAATGCGTTGTGACATTCTGAAACGGATCAGTAAATTTCGTTTGTGTGACTTCCTTTTCACAAGTGAATTTTGAAGCAAAGTTAGAACTACAGGACTCCGAGACATGAGGATATGAATGTTGCCGCTTCGGCTTCCACATATCGATACAGTAGTTTTTATTGCTGGAAAAGCGCGCTACGGTTCGATTTGAGGAGGTACACCCGCTAAAGCCTTCGGACAGAAGGTTCATTCCAGTTGCTGTTGGCAAAGCATCACTCGAGTTGTTTGAGTTCATGCTTTTCACTTCAATTCGCTCATCGTTCTCAAAATTCATAACTGATTTTACTTTTTCAGAAAAAAAGGAGTCTGTACTGTCCCGATCATTCCTATCTCTGGATGAGGATCCGTATCGCACTTGATTGAATATGACATGTTCTGTCAGTGAAGTCGCCCTTGTGGAAAGATAAAGAAAAAACAACCTGTTACAAGAATTCAGAGTGTACTGTAGGCACGCAGGCAGACCTAGCGATCGCTTAGGCATCAATGAATCTTTCTTTAGTATCACTATAAACCTAAACGATAAGAGACAAAAATTAAACGTAAGAATAAATAGGGAAAAAAATGAAATAAAGGATATAATTTCTATAAATTCATACAGGTCTTTATCCCTGCACGTAGCGCTGGCTTGCAGAGCAAGTAAAGGGGCATATAAAGCATGCTAACATTAAAACATTAGCCTAAAATAACCTCAGAGCAATGGAATCCACTTAATCTTGGCGGCTTAGATGAAATGTACACACTGCCGAAGAGCACACTTCGAACTCAAGTAACTCAAAAAATAAACTTGTCTTGATTCCTATATATCACAGGAAAAAAGGCGTGGGGGAGGTAAACCAAATGTACCTACTTTGAACATCCTTGACTACCACTATAGGCTAATGCGTGCCCTGAGCAATGTTGCAATGTTATACAACGTTCGAGCAAACGGCAAAGATGTGAGAAAAAAACCATGGCCGTTCAGATGATTGACTAGCTGTATTGAGATGTGCCATAAATAGCCATTCAAAAGACTGTTGCTATTTAAATTTCAATTACTTTTCTATATAATGCGCATGAGCGAAGTGTTTCTATGAGTCGCAAAATTAAGGAATTGTTTTCACGATTGTTTTATAAAAAATGAAAAAAAAATGTAACGTCACTTTTACTCACTTCACTCTGTGCGCTATGTTGGTGTGCTTATAATCGTTTAACACACAGAAAATAAGCAAAAGCAAAATGTATTAAAACCATACGAAAAAGGAAGTAATCCCAGACTCAAACATCACAAAGAAATATCAAATGCATACCACATACTACGCTTCCAACAACAAACAATTGTGGAATGCTTCAAATAAGAAAAAAGGATAATCATTCAAAGATCCATTTTGTTTAGATTCTCTTTCCTGATCAATGATGACAAAATACACAGTTGTATCATGATAATATCCCAATGTGTTCACCATGCATATTTCCACTTGTTTTTTTGTTTTTCTAAGAAATATTCGTATAAAAATTGCAGAAAAGAGAAATTCAACAAATATACTCTTCAGGGTATCCCTCCAAAAGTATTATAAATTGTACGCCAACAGTACTGCTGTGACAGGTTTGGTATGCCCCACAAATACCGTCGATTGCGGTTTATCTGAGGCTATATTGCTCCACATCCGAACATGGCAATCACTGCTCACGGTGAACAGAAACTGAGAACAATCGCTGAAGACACAATCCCAAACCCATCGGTTGTGATCTACTAACGGTGGTAAGGGCTTAAAATACAAATCTAATCCATTTTTTTTAACTTGTGTGTTGGGGAATATGGTGTTTTCATTTTTTCGATTGTTAAGTTGCATATCCCCACCATGATGTGAATCATCACAAAAGTCAGTTGAATGTGAAATTTCATCAGCTGGTGAAATATTAACAATAGAAGCACCAACTCCCTTTGTTAACAGCGGCGCTTCACGTTGGTTATTTTTATCGTGAGCGTTAGATGACAAAAGGACTCCTTCGGTGCCGACCTCATTTATACTTTGCAATTGGTGTTGTTGGCTTTGTGTTGATTGCAAACCTGGTCCAGCATCGGAAGCATTCCCATGGGCAATATCTGTTGCCTCAGCAACCTTACTAGGAGTATTCGGATTACCTGTTGACCTTCGCACTACGTCTGACGCACAGTCCACACACATTAACGGATCAGAGACCTTCGAGACTGCTTCCTTCGTGTGATTATCGTCATTAATTTCATTGTGAAAAGTAGGTGCCAAGCTTAATTTAAAAGCACAAGTTTGCTGTTCAGGGCAAATCATACTTGAGTTCCTTTCCGGGCTTAAGACTTGCACGGTATCACCACCAACCATGCTTCCCCTCCTCCGCATAATCTCAGGAATTATAAATCGCCCCACCGTGTAATCTGCACAACAAGTTGTCAGCAACTCTCCATTAGGTGATATGCTTATCTTAAGAATGTACTTGTGGTGTGCCCGAAAGGTATAAAACTCTTCGAATTCCATCTCTTTTTGTAATGAAAACTGGAGTCTACCTATTACAGCGAGTGATGACGAAAGTGGGCCTGGGGATGGCGTTCTTCTTTGGGGTGTGACATTTACTCTGTCATTACGACTCGCAAGTTTCTGTGGAGTATTAGAAGCTGAAAAAATGTTGCGATTATTGCTGTTGTGGTGCTGGTGATGCTCTGATTGGTGAAGTGGAGCTGCACCAAATACAGTGCTGCTGCCATGGAAATCGCCCAAGCGAGCGTTACTGTCAGCCTGTGCATTGGCAGTGCGCGAGCTGCGGTGTACAGTGGCAACATCGGTGTCTGGTGAACACTTAGGACAGTTGCTAAGTTCATCTGCTACAAAAGCAGAAGAAGAAATACCCTCACGTGGGATAGTCTGCGGAAACGGAGAATTATTCTTCAATTCAGCCCCACCATGATGCGGCAGAAAGAACGAAAAGTTTCCCTCATCATTGGCAGATTCATGAGGAGCCCTTGGAACGGCAGCGAGTGTTGCTTCTGTGCTTTCCCCACATACCCACGACTTTAAGGATTGAACACCTTGAGTAGATTTAGTGCCGCACAGTGAGATATCATGTGTGAAACGAAAAAAATGCAGCTTGCCCTGATTTGTGGCCACAACGAACCAGCGAACTAGTGGATCAATAGAAACGCTGCGCACGGATGTATAGTCACCTTCCAATGCAAATTCATGAACTGGTCGCCTACCAAACTTGCCTATGACAGCGGTTCTCTCTGGATTCTCCTGTGAATCTGCGGAAAACACCTCCGTAAATGTTCCTCCCTGGGCAGAAGTAGTCTGATACCGCTGTTGTTGCTGTTCACGCACGATGCTGGTGATGATCGTAGGAATATGCCACACGGACACCTGACCAATTTGGCTCCCTGTCAGCAAAAAACGAGAATCTGGTGAAAGGCAGCTACACGTGATGGCGGCTCCGGTTGTAATATCCCTAAGGACACACATTGTGTTCGGAGCTTTTGCGTCAAAAAAACGAATGTGACCATCCTCACTGGTAGCATATAAAATGACGCGCGTGCTGTCTGCTGCATGACCTAAATCTTTTTCATTAGGTTTCAATGTTATTGCTGCATGTGAAAAGGCGAAGGATACTGACTTGTCATGCTCGCAAGTAGAAAGTGATGAGTCCTCTGTACTCACAATGTTATTATGGTATAAATTTCTTTCCTCAACTGCATTTTTCCTTGGAAGTAGAGGAAATGAGCCAAGGCTTGTGAAATTTATGCAGCCCTGTGTCTCGTACAAAGAAAAAATAGGTGGTGGGGCAACCACAGTTTGACCTCCAGGAGCAGCTGTAACCATTTGCTGTTGTTGTTGCAGAACTTGAGAACCTATAATATTACCACAGCTAACGTCACTCATGTCATATAATCGAATTACATTAAACCCTGCTACAGCAAGATAATGAGTTTGACACACTAAGTGGATGGCGTTTATTTGAGAGTCTTGAAAAGTGAAGCAGCAGACTGTGCGACCTGTAGCAGCGTCCCAGCAACGAACTTGTTTATCATAAGAGGCTGATATGACGATACTTCCAGACATTGGTCTTTGATATCTTTAATTTTCCTTCCAATTCTATTTATGAAATTCACTCTTTAAGGTAGTAGATTTTCTTATGAAAATCTATAATATGCGATGCTAAAACAATATCTGTCCACAAAAATTCCTTGTTAAACTACATCAAGTTTAAAAGACGTAAAGGCTGCTAATTATATTTTGAATACTAAAGAGAACCAATAGTGGTAAAAGCGAAGGGGTCATCACGTTTGAAGATCTGAATCACCTAAGATAGATAAAAAACATAAACCATCAATCCGCTCACATAAATGCAAATAGATGCTATGTCCCCCTTCAAGTGAATAACAAAGACAAAAAAAAGTAGAAAGTATTTATATCAAGGAAAATATGAAGTTAAATGAATAATTTAAAAAGCAATGAAAATACGTGAAACCTATATGATCAATATGATCTTCCAAGTTATAAAGTTCTCAAATGTCAACGAGTGCAAGACAGTGTTGGTGTAATTCAGTGATTTTGTATCACCAATATCTATGCATATAAATACTTCCATTATCGTAATCGTATCAGTAGTATAGGAATGAAAACCCTACTATATATATAATATCGTGTTTTTCCGTACAGCATGCTTTTTTATTTTGTTCTGTTGACACCATTCAAATCATAATCACTGATTAAGGCGATACCTCTTGTGGGCAGTAATCGCGATTAACATGGTCTCACATAATAGTACAAGGTATTGGAGGATTATCAGGGGAAAACATGTGGTACTATGGCCGACATACTCAGCTTCGCTTCTTTATATGGGCCACCAAACTCTTACATAATAATAATGCGGTCAGCTTCGTCAGAATGACGCGGTCGTAAAGTTTATGAAAAGAAGAAGAAAAAAATGTAAGGCTCAAAGTATAAACATTAGGAAGCACCTTTCAATATGATGAACACATCAGTTATATCCCCTTAGCTTTCTTATAAATCATGATAATATTTATTATCTCCCTTAGAAGTTAAATTAAAATTTAAAATAGTAATAGGGGAATGTCAGAAAACCAAGGCTACAATTTTCAGGAAGAATTATTTATCAGAGTAATTATTCGGTCTAATGTGACGCTTTGATAAAATTTTAATAATTATTTTGAACCAATATTATCATTCAGGCTTCAGTAAACTGGGAAAAAAATAGACAAAATAATCATAGGATAGAGAGAAATAGATAATGACACACCTAAAAGATCAGTAGAGTTTCACTATTAAAAACATACATTAGCCTATTATTAATAATAATACTAAATCAAAAAGAAGTAAAAATATGTTTGTCATGAATTCCTACTTCATTTGGCATTGTTTAATAAAATTTAAGCCTTTTATAGTGAAATTAGTAAAGCTCGAGGCTTTATAAGAAAAAGAAAAACGATAATTATGTGTGAACTTGATACAAACTAATTATATGACTTCAAAAGTTGTGGCAAAAATCGATATATGGAAGAAAGAAAATCACACAAAACAGACTCAAATAGTGAGTTTCTTTTACAAAAATACTGCGAACATAATAACAGAAAAAACTTCTTAACGCACACATTACTTCAGACTCCTATTTCAATAAAATATCTACAAGAGAAAGTTCATAGTCAAAAAAAACACGAGAGACGTAAATAAAAATTCTCGTTATTGCAAAGAAGCTTGACAAAAATTTAAAGATAAAAAAATCCATCAACAGGAAAATAAAGAAACCGAGAAAAAAAAGAAATATTCAATTTACTAAAAAAGTATCAATATCAAATTACAAATAATGTAAAGGTTTTAGGAATATAAAAGAATATTAATTCATAAAAATAAAGGAAGTTAATAAGTTAAAAAAATTACTTATTAGATAATACTAAAAAATAAATTAAAGAAAAACATAAAAGTATAAAAATAAAAAGAGAGATCAAGATAAAACAATGAGATAAAAGCAAAAAAAAAAAGTGAAAAGAAAAAAGAAACAAAACCGAAAAAGCATTCGCGCTAAAAATTGAAAATGAATTCAACAGATGCAGCGTATAAATATTAATAAACTCAAAAGAGTCTGAGTTATAACAAATTAACTCCCACACGCTAACCTGATAGTCATTAACGCATAAATGGGAATATATAATCGTAACCAATCGTAGATGTATTCTCGCCCAAGGACGTGACGAAAATAAAAGAGGCACGCCCTATACGGTATACCATTATAACTCAGCCACTAGGGAAATGGTGGCTGTGCACTATGTCGATGGGGGTACGGAGTTCGGGAAGTTTGTCCGGCAGCGCCCCGCGCAATGCACCTCGTCCAAACCCCAAAGGCCAAAATTTCGCTGAATGCATCCAATCATAATAGTATAAATAGTTTCGATAGAATGGCACTGTATAAGCTAGAGTTCGCATAAAGTGGTTACAGTAAAATAATGTTAGCATAAATTATTCCGGTAAAATAGAATTTGTATAAAGTTTTATCTGTATAAAGCAATTTTCCGATGAAATAGTTTTACATAATAGACTCAGCACACAATAATTCCCGACCCACTTTAGATTTCGTTGATTTCGCTCGAAGAACCTTCGGCCGTGCATAAAATGGAAAGGACGGAACGACCCCCCCCCCCCCCCACCACACACACAAGCAAGACATCTAGAGGAAACAAAGATTCCATTTTCAAGGGTGGAAACTTGGTCGATGTTATGTGTTGGGAAAACCAATTATGCTGCAATAGATCAGCCCCACCGCTTAAATCCAGGCGGCATCTCGCACATGGGCTCCTTATGGCGCCCCCCGCCGCCTGCATTCGCACATTCGGCCCTAGGCATCAGCAGAGCATGACCACGCGGGCCAGCGTCGCGGAGACGACGAAAAGCCTGCGTGGCACAGCGCCTGCGGCGCCGAGCAGGAGCGCGCAGCCGCTGTGATGGTCGGCACCCCCACCGGTGGGTTTTTTGTTAGTGGAGCCGTCGGGGGGGGCATTGGGTGAGGTGGCTGCGCCCTAAACTAATATGCTAATATCGCGTAGGTTTGTGCTCACGGATTTAATCAAAGTGTTCATTTTTACCATGTCTGCGTCCAACTCTTTGTTGGCGTTCCAGCCTTGGCAAGTTTGAGGATGTCTGTGGCGATACCCTGGATGCCCACATGCAAAGTAAGAACATTTTGTTTTATTTTATTAATTAAACTCTTAGTTTCATTCACTTCCGCGTTCACCTTGCCATAGGCGTTCGCAAGTTGAGCAAGCTCTTTGATCTTTTCTGTGGAGATATCGAGCCCTTTGTAAATGCCTGGAAATGTGAGGTTCACCTTGTCATATGAATCCTTTATGTTGGCTTGGAATGATTTCAATTGATTCATATCCATTTGTTGACCTGTCGCATAAGATACGTTAAACAGGCGCTGGGGTATGGTATCTAATTCTGCTATGCCTTTGGTCACATACGACGTGTATTTTCGAATTTTTTCAGTATCGTCATGCAATCTTTGGGTAATGTCGGCGTTTTTAATAGCATTTGCAATTTCAGCGTAGATGCACGATATTGAATATTCTAAATTGTTGAGGCGATTGGATACTTCCTCGTATAGATTGGGTTGCGTCGCTTTACCCTTCAATATTTTGCTGACGTTTATGGCCTTAGCAAGAGAAGAAACGTTACCCTGGCTGCTTTGGATTGAGGAGTTAAAATTACTTAGGGTTGTATTCATTAATTAATTGAATCATTTTTTCCTTGTCATCCTCAATTTGTTTGCTGGTGCTGGCGTTTGCAGGAAGTTTGGGGTACTTAGTGCTGAACTTCTGGATTGACGAGTGGAATTGGCTCAAGAGACCACCCAGTTCCTTTAGTAAAACATTATCGTTTCCCACACTTGATTTCAACGCATCGATGGCATCGTGAATCGTAATGAGATTGGGCTTCCCATTGTCGTTGGTGTTGAAGGAAGAGAGAATCCCTTCTAAGTACTTGTTCATTTCATTAATTGAATCGTTAAATGCTCTCATCTTTTGTTTCGATTCATTGCTCATGTGTTGGACTTTGAGTGAATCCTGGAGCCTTTAAATAATTCGAGCAATTACAGTCTCATCTCTTTGAATATTGGTTTTTAAATTTTTAATTGGACGTTCCACATGGGTAATTCCAGTGCGAATTTCAGCGGGAATGTTTGAATCACCACCGTATAAGGTGCCGATTCCCTTAACGCAGGAAAGGAATGATTTCTCAAGCATGATTATGTTTGTGTGCAGTGCCTTAATTGAACCCCCGATTTGATTCGTGTTGATGTCGAACAAATTACTTATGATTTCACCGCTCTTGACAAGACTGTCGAGTTCGGGAAAGAGTCTTGCGATTGAAATGCCAACCTCAGCCAGATTTTGCCTCACTGGTGCAATGGAACCGGGGATTTCGATGTAAGCCTTCGACAAGGAGTTGCCGATGTGAGCGCTACGAGGGAGATTGGCGAGGATGTTGGAGAAGTTTTGAATTGGAGAAGCAAAATCACCTATGCTTGTGTTCATTGACTTGGCCAATTTTACAATTATAGGCATGACCGAGCTCAAATTCCCGCTGGTGCCCGCGGCTTGAGCGTGATTGAAAAGGATGGTGTCTCTGGGAGCGGGGAAAGCTCCCTTTTGCCTGGCATACATGCTCTCGGTTTCCTTAAGCGCATGGGCAGCAGCCAAGGAGGACATGACAGTGGTCAGCAAGACAAGTGCGATGGGCAGCGCAATGGTCCTTGCCAGCGCGTGTATGCGCACACCGGTAGGCGACCTAGGCATCCAAGCAGTTTGCATGGCTGAGGTCAAGGCTGGTGGGTGTGTGTGGGAATGGGGGGGTAGTTGCCTTAGTTGTGCTTGTGATCTTTGGCTTATTTTATGCGCTGGGGGCCGCACTATTATCCGAGTGTGTGGCCGAGGGGAAGTGGAATAGGCGCGGGGAGAAGTAAAGCAAAGTGAGATTGGGTAGGCAGCGGACATTCGAACGTACGACACGCACCGATTGGGCCAATCCCGCAGTGTTTTGAAGCGTGGCCCCCCCTCCTCTAAGCAGTATTCGCGCTAAAAATCGAAAATGAATTCAACAGATGCAGCGTATAAATATTAATAAACTCAAAAGAGTCTGAGTTATAACAAATTAACTCCCACACGCTAACCTGATAGTCATTAACGCATAAATGGGAATATATAATCGTAACCAATCGTAGATGTATTCTCGCCCAAGGACGTGACGAAAATAAAAGAGGCACGCCCTATACGGTATACCATTATAACTCAGCCACTAGGGAAATGGTGGCTGTGCACTATGTCGATGGGGGTACGGAGTTCGGATTCATTTTTTCTGATTGCTTGTTTATTTTATGATGATTCTTGCATGCTCACAGCGTTTTTTTAATAAAAAATTCATCCAAACATGTTTACAGTCTTGCTTGAAGTGTTTATATTGATTCTTGTTTTTCTTATGTGGATGCGAATTCATTACCTCTTTATTGCGAAATAATCAGTTTTATTAGAAATGAAAAGAAAATGTGTTATAACCTTGTAATTCTTGCCTTTCTTCTGTACACTAGTTTTCTCAAAGTTGTTTCTGAATTTTATGTCCCTGCGCTTATGGAGCATTACCTGTTCTTCACACATCCTAGCACATCGCTTCGAGTAATGGTGTTCCTTTCAATCTCCTTATCTTGCTTAGCATAGCAATCCCTCTAAGCTATTGAGCGGAAGTGAACTGAGAAGGGTAGCGTTTTTATAAGGATCCTTCGTCTAGTTAAGGGGAAAAGAAAGGAAGTATTTTTGGTATTATAGATAACGGTGTAATGTAATAATGACACCATATATATAATGTATAGAATTTTATTTGATATTTGCATGTTGTTTTCCGATAGGGGTAAAAATATACTATTCATGATATTTTAATTTAGGATTCCTCAACAAAGTAGCGATGCCCTCCAAAAAAGATAAAGCGTCCGGTTAACAAGCATATCGTCAAATGATACCATACTCATGCGCACACATCCATCTTGCCATTTTTGAATAAGAAATATTCATGGGAATCCCACATTTGAAAGATGTATAAAAAACGCTTAAGTGATGGGTTTCCCTTTTCACAATGGTTTTTTTAACGTGTAATATCGACCGCGAATTACTTCAAACGCCGCAAATTTTTCTCTTTAAACAAAAAAAGTGCATGAAAGTAAAGAAGTATACATTTTTGCCCATTGTGCTTCAGTATTTATCCATATACTGTTTACTTATATTGAGAAGATAAAAAGCTGCACGAATGTACGGCCAAATCGAAAATTTCATGCTTGCTGCACTTAATGTCTCTGTTTGCAACTTCACCCCATTTATACTTGTATTAGGCCGCAAACCAACTTTTCCGACGTTTGTCGTTCATTTTGGTTCCCCTTTTAAGGGAATGTAATCATTCTTTGCGATTTACTGCCCGTTTATTGTTCACTGCTCTTTTCCTATTTCATGCTTTCGTTAGCGCGGTAAAGTTGTGGCAATCAATGGTTTCCAGTAATTAGTATTTTCACAACATTCCTTTGTAATGTATTGTGCTTTGCACATCACACTGACTCCCAGCGCCCCGACACCCCTCAAAAACTGTAGTGCTCAGCTTGCCACCGAAATGAGGCTGCAACACACGTGGTGACGTGCTTAACTGATTCCGCGACTCTTTCAGACATCACTGCTAATTGTAGTTCCACTTTTTTTTTTAAAGAGTCTGGCTTCTGCATATAGGTCCAAATCGATCGTTGCTCCCGTTGGGAAAGCACATGAAAGTAGAACAAACCGTCATCAAGAACAATTCGGTTTGCATTGCGCATGCGCTTCAGTACATTCCGTTCTCGTGCACGAAGGCATTGCCTATAACAGCTTTTACAGATCCGTAGCCACGCGTTGATCCGCGAGGTCGTATCAGACAGAGGGTCTCTGGCGGAGCCACCCCCCTTATCTACCCTACCATCAACAATTTCCTTCATACCAACCTCATACATCGCGCTTTTAGCGATGTTGTCACATCCCAAGTGTGGGGGGAGATTCGCAACCCGCTGCCTTGCGACATTGCCATGATATGAAGGCCCATATTTTCCATGATCAAGTTTTAAAGCCCCTCCTGTGTAGCACTCGTCATCACGATTTTCACATTTGACCATAACATGCGCGTAATAACTGGTGTTCAACGACTTTTCTTCATCCGTTAGTGGCGATATCTCCGACGATAGATCAGAATGCAGCCTACCTGCCAATACATTGTTTATATCCGCCGAAGTTGACAACTTATTCACAAGGTAAGTGTGAGTGTCAAAACATTCTTCAGGATTGTCACCAGTATCATCGGCGGTCATGCGCGCCGCGTATTCGGTCTTAATCACAGAGCGTGCTAATTTCGTCGATGTGTCTTGATGTTTCCCAAAAAATCGACTGCAATTGGCGCAGCACAAATGCCCACAACGGCGACAATGATGCCTGCGTGTGCAGACAGAGAAAGATTTCCCACAACTATAGCATGCAGCATGTGCTTCGCTACTCTCCCAGAGTTCATGAGCCCGTGCATAGTTAATTATTATACGATCAATCTGCCGGAGGAGTTCTCCACGGGCGCGATAGAGCTCTGAAAGAAGTTGAGAAAAAAAGGCGAGTTTGTTAGTTTCTAATTCACTCAGCGATGTATGTAGCAAATAAGAAGCGACTGAGTAGCTATTCTGCGCTATAACCGGATAGATGTCGCAGGAATCAAAAAAATCGCCCGTATCTATGGTCTTGCAGTTTGCTGCATATTTATCAGGGCTGAAGCTGTGTAAAATTCTACAAGAAGATGTTTCCGAAAGCTCTGAAGCAGAAAGCATAACGTTAGTTACTGCGCTCTTTTCAGAATGTTCGTCCTCAACACCTGAAATCAATTTTTGTCCAGATGCTAAATCTTGAAAGCCGTCCGTATCCACCACTTCTGCAGCTTTTCTCGGAGCTGTTAAGCTCCCTAAACGGAAATTCCAACATTCTTCCTTATTATTGTTTTTACGTGAACTTTCAGAAGATTTACTCTTACTTGGTGTATTCAGATTGCCTTCAAGTGTGTCAATTTCTTGAATGCCAAATAGACTGCTTAGCAACGAATTCACACCAGTAGCACGAGAAGAACAGGCGGAGGGACACCTTTTATCCGTCGAAAAGATACCACGGGCGACTGAGTCGCCTTGCGCAGGGGCCGCTAGCACATGAGCAGTTCCCTCACCAGGCATGAACTTTTCTTTCTCCCGCGACCATTCTTCTTTATCGACGGATACCGTGAATTGGGTTGGCCCTTGGAGTGCATGAAATAGACTTGATGTATTACTAATACTTGCTAATCTCATCCACAGAGGCGAACTCTCAGTTTCTTGTCCAAGCCACGGGAGTCGCGATGGGGTCAGACATCGGCCTATGCTCGCGCGGTTGACATCCCAAATTACCGCTACCAGGTCTTGGCACAGGCGCTCCGTTTTGCTTTTTGAATTCGCACCCGAGGTCTGCGGGCTAACTTCTGGGTTACCGCTTTCAATTCCCTTCTCATCGACAGGACCGCACGACAGCAGAGGGAAGCAGGATCTAGACTTGCAGCATGACAAAGGGGTTTCCGGCAGAAGCAAAGGGTCACACACACCCATCCCAACGACAGGAAGTCTGAAGAATGAATCAATGCAACGAGCGCGAGCACGTGCACGCAGGGATCGTACCTGCAAGACAACTTCGTTTATTTTTTTCCGAAGTTGTACCATTTTAGCATGGTGGTTTTCCATACCAGGTAGCAGGATCACCGACTCATCTCCCTTTTTGAGTTCAACATATAAGGGCGAATCCATCCGTTGAACGCCATACTCCTCACAGGTCTCCTCATTTTCATGATTTTCAATACCTGAACGCTCACCGCCAGAAAGGTACACACCCTCGGGATCATCAGGTGAAGACAATGTTGTGAATGTATTACACAAGCGTTCTGTCCTTTCATCATTCCAAACGTTCTTGTGCTCTTGGTTTGACTTGCAGAGAGACTTACATTGCGAAAGGAGATGTAGGTTGACATCCTTATCTTCCTCATTTAAGATACTGTGCTTAAATTTGAGCTGAGTTGCTTGTTGTGGCGCAGTTGATAAGGATTCAAGTGCAGTTTTCGAGATCAATGAGGTTGCTAAAGGAGGTGATGCGGGCGCAACGAAGCTTTGACCAAATGGGCAGGATTGTCGTGCATTTTGATTTTGCCATACATTTGGCTTACACGCCGTGCTGTTATTTTTATATTTTTTAGGATTTTCATTTAACAAAGGAGAACATTGAGTGATACTAATAGAGGAAAAGTTTCCTTGGGGCAGCTCGACACTTTGCACTGGAAGACTGACTGAGGTTTCTAAACAAGCCTTACCACAGTTCACATGGGAAATATTGTAAGATGGTTCATATTTCCTCTTTAACTGCGGCGGTAACTGTTTTTCGTCAATATCAAAAATTGACGTTGAGTACATCTGTGCCGTTATGAGCTATTTCCGAGAAGAACAATATCAACCTCACTCACTTGGTTCGTTGGATAAAATGTAGAAAACGGTCAGTAAATATTCATATGAATAACTTATAGGTATATTCGGAGTAATTGTAGAAATATTCTACAGGGTTCAGATATAATATTATCACAAATATACATATTTATCCGTATATCTAAGAAATTGGCCGCGTTTGTATACAAAAAAAAAGGATTTATTTTAACACAAGCAAAAAAAGAGGTATTGAAAATACAGGAAAAGTGCCGAAAACTTCACACCATCCTCCTGGAGGAACTCCAAAATACTGAAGTAGTGACTATGATTGCTCTCCCTTTATGTGTTTTCTAAAGACTCTTTGAATTTTCAAGCGAAAAATTAAAAATGTATCCTATTGTGATTAAAATTAAAGAGAAATCGAATTAGAAAAAAGGTACTTGTGAATGATACATTATCCTTTAATGAACTCAAAATATTTCTCTCTCCCCTTCCGCATAATACTTAGAATTTCCGCTAATATAGCTTTTCGAATGCTAGATGAATAGACTTCAGACGTAAGAGCACAAAATATTCATTGAAGAAGGATGCCTCACAGTCGCATAAACAGTGCTACTAAATACTTCTGTGCTCGGCAGGCTTCTGGCAATGATAACTGGTCAACCGTTTAGTCACTGTAACAACAACAGCAAGAAAGTTATTGATATATTTATCCCAAAAATACGGAGCGCTAACTCCTAATTACAACTGGAACGTTACTTACTTAACGAAGTAGATGCAGCGAGCGATATTGGTAAATACATTACGAATGATTTATTATATTGAATTGCTCGTTCATTAGAACTGGAACCTAAGAACAAATTCCCAATATGTCGCGATAAAAAGTGGTTTTAAGTGGTTCTTTTTGCATAGATTAACAAAAGTAATGACAGTAGGAGAAAGGAAGCGATAAAATGCGAAAAAAAGCTGAAAGGATATACATCCAAAGAGGAATGGTGCCCTTCATTTGTTAGTATAGAATCAGGTACAAAAGCTATTATGAAAAACACATGATCATATATATATATTGACTAATAAGAATCAAGCCATTACGTTTGATGAATGTAAGAGAACACTCAGCTGAAGATTATCCCGAATTCAGCGATCCCCCATTCCAAGACACCAGCGTTGGATATCATAACTATAAGTTTTCGTAGTAAGCTTTCGATGTCTGCTCGGGTAACAGCTGTTTCGCATAGGTTTTCGGGTATGCATCAATCACTTCACCAGTTTCACTCTTCACATTACTACATTTATAGATCTCTATATCGTATATAAAGTTTGACCAAGGTGGTACTTCATCCGTATCACCCCTCTGAGTGAAAGCAAGGTAATAAGGAACATAAAGATGCCACCGATCACCCTCACGCATGAGCTACATTGCCTCCTTTGCACCAGCAATCATTTGTGATGGTGCTCGGTGCATTGGATACGTATTCCTCCGAGTGTCCTCAAAGACCAAATTGCATCTAAAACGATAAGTATAGTGTACTTCGCATATAGCATCTTCCGTTGGTGCACGATCGCCGTAACCGCGTTTAGCAATAGTGAAAAACAGACCAGATAGTAACGGGGAGACGTTGTCGAGTCGTGCCGTACGCTGCAGATAACGATCAGCTACGTGACGCCGAATCTGATCTATTTTTTTATCGATCAATTCACTAGAGTTGGTATTTGGGAATCCAGTAAATGTGTAAAGGGCTACAAAGGGCAGCAGAATACAGAGGAAGCAAAAAAAAAAAAAGTGCCGTTCCCACGTATTCATTACTTTGAATATGATCCGCTACCGCTTGAAAGGTAAAGCGGTAAATAAATGCTCGATAAAGTTTAGACCACACAACTTTTAAACTTTCCAAAGCAATCCAATTCTTTGTTGAAAAACAAAAGGGACCTTAAGAAAGGACTCGAGCTTAAAGACTGCAAAACCATGGGTGATACACACGCGCATGAATAAAAGTGATCAATGATACATTCTCATTTCATCGGTACAAATGTAGGCAAAAGTGGCTGCATAAAACACACGTATCATCAACAATAAAATCATCAGGAAATCTTTTACTTCTCCCTCCCTCGCCAGATCATTTTCTACTCGCCTCAATCAATTGTTAAAGTCTAAACTATTCAGACTATCTAGTTTTGATCAATGAGACGTAAGTTTTTGTATTATTATGCCTTTTTAAGACTAATGGACATATGTCTCGAGTTGGAATGTCTGAAGTAAGCAATTAAACGATAAAATTTACAGTTAGTATACTTTTGCTCCATTTTCACCCTGAACGTTTGCGCCCCTTCAATTATTACCCTGAAAGACGCGTCTATATCCCTTTGTAATAGTGAACAAAAAGGAATAAACAAATTTTTTACACGTTAACAGGTTTAGTAAGGTGACAATCTCGATAGGGAAAACTATGTAGCGCATTTCCACGGCTATATTCTTCAGGTTAACATCAAATATTGACAAGCGGACGAGGAAAAGAACGAAATTGCAAATAATTCTTTGCTGTGATTTTACAGTAAGACAATTAACGCAAACACTATCATTAATTCAAGCTTTCCAACGCGGTGGAGGGATATTGGAACAAGCTATCTTACCGTCCGGAGCCATATAGTTGGGCGGGAAGGGTGAGAGTAGCCTTCCTTTTTAGATCTTGACCCTTCTCATCATATCTTTCCCGTTTGTATTAAACTGCTTCGCTTTTTTTTTCAGCATCCATGAGCCTTTGTTGCATCACCGTTCGTGTTGTTTGCATTCATAACAATACCATTTTACCTACACACTCTGTATCCATACGCCAAATAAGCACATAAACATCTCCTATCTGCAAGTATACATAATGCTCTCCATCATGGCCAACGAGTGCACCAAAGGAACGGCCTACAACGCAATGCCAGTTTGCCCCATACTTACTATCGAGTTCGCTTTTCACGAACTTGGCAATTTGGCTTTGCTCTTGAATGCGCAGTTCACAAAAAGCGTGAGCAACACAGTCAACACAATCTTGCTGAAGGTCCCATGGCATGGCGGATTCCTTTACTACTATGCTAGTATCTACCATTGTAGAGTGATATTATCCTCCAATACAAACCTTTGCGAGATTAAATAGTAAAGCGGTACTGATTGCATAGACGTATGAGAGATTATTCGGTTTCATTCAATTTTTTTTATCATACACATTTAATAGAAATCCATTTCGTTGATTAACAACACAATATGCGTCTGACAACAATGGTAGGCATATGTTCTTTTAAATTTCTCCATCCCAGAATGTCGAGAAGGTCACTTCCGACGCCATGAGATCTCCGGCCCCGCGAACTGATAGTATCGCCCGCATCCCTCTCCATGGGAGCTTCGGTGCCACACACGACGCGTTTGATAGGAGCTTATCTAATTCAGCCCCATGAGCTTGTGAAGGTTGACTACGAATGCCCGCGCACCCACTTCTTACATTTGTCTCCCACTCCATACTTTCTTCATGATAATTATTTCCAAAAGATACTTTAGTCTCAGTATTAGTAGCAGACATTTTTGGTAAGATATCAGTGTCGACTTTTTGTTTACAATAAGCCTTTGTGGTCCCCGTTCGTGAAATGATAGGACACCAGCTCTTGTTTGAGGGGCGCACATAGCCGTGCAAACTATGTCCAATGCGTTCCTCTAATTCTGCAGGCCAGAGGTAGCGCTGCACTTCTCTTCTGAACCATCCTAGCTCTTGATTTCTCTCATCGACATCACTCCGGTGCGAAAAAGTGGGATTAGCGTACGAATGGCACAAAATTACCTCGTCTTTGTTAAGCTCTTCGGATTCAAGTTGGATAATCACATACTCCCCCTCTCTCTGAGTCCACAGCACGTCTCGATTCAATGCATTCACAGTCTCTCCAATAAGTCGAGGCAAATCCCTACTAAATAGAGAGACCGTGTAATGCCCTTCCCTATCCGCACCACCTTGCTGTAAAGAGTTACCATCACATAGATACTTACTTGACTCATCATTACTGAGTCGCGTCTGGACAGGACCATCAGAGTCTACACTACCATCGACATTCATGCAGCCATTTTCTCGACAATCAGCCATATATACTGTACCATGCTTAGTCGTTATGCCGTTAGAATGATGAAGACCATGTGTGCACCGTTCCCCATTTAGTAGGCGATCTGCGAGCTCTAACTCGCCACGGAATATTTTTTTGTACGCGTTTTCCTCCAGTACTAGCTGGTGAAATCGACGCTGTGGGTCGTGCAGATTGTCTTCTGTTTCTATTGGCCCTTGAACACTCTCAACAGCGAGGGCACAAATGCGTAGTTCGTCGGATGGCAACACGCGTTTGCCATCAAGACTAGATGACACCGCAACGCTGTGTTCAATTTCGTTGTCATTAATTCGTGCATCTCTTTGCTTAGTGTCACGTTTAGTGAACATTTCTGTGAGCTTACCTCGTAGGAGACCTCTCCGGTATGCGAAAAAGTGGCATTTATGCAATGCCTCAGACTGAAGTGCCTTATGTATAAACCTTAATGTTAACAAGGATACCCTTGCATGGGGTACCGTTGCCATCATTTTGGCTAACCACTTTGGCAGGTTCTCCGTCCCTTCGCTTTCATCAGCATTCCCTTCAAAGGGGCTTGGTAGCGTTATCGAGGTACTCAAAGATGACATCGCAGCTGGGATTGTGATAGATTCTGTGATTCCTTGATTTATATCAAAGCTCCCCAAACTGAAAGTCTCCATTCCGCACGAAGCCCAACGGGAGGAGTGGGCTACTTTGTGGGGTTTAAGTTTGTCGAGCTGTTTGTTTGGACCCTCCAGTCTTCTACTTTTCGTTTTTTTAATCTGAATGGTGTCATTGGGCCTGTCAAGTTGTGCCCCGCTCCAGGACAACCCACGAACCGTGGGAGTGGAGTAATGAACAAGAGACTCGGCCCCGATGGGAAGGGGTACCCAAACTGCGCCAGGTCCAAGAGGTTGCTCTTGATCCCGACGATGGCGGTCGGCGGGAAGGACATCGCGGTCACTCCCCTTCTGCACTATGTTGCCATCGGACGCGGCCAATAGGGAGGATTGGGTGACTTTTACCTTATGTCCCACCTCCACGGGAGGCCCAGATGGTTGCAACGGTTGCGCCGGGCAAGGGAGAGTGGTCAGGCATGGATCCACCGCGAGTTCGATTTCCGGCTTGATTACATTACTTTTGGGTATAGAAGCTTGACATGCTTTACAACTCGTCAATATGGAAAAGTTAGACGCATGCGCCGCTGCTGGCCGCTGTCTGCTTGGTATCTTAGACTCCTCTTCGCGCACCAGGGCGATTGCGCACAACTTCTCGCGGAGTAGCTTATGAAGGTTACACTTCAATTCTAACTCTATTTCATCGTTAAGAAAGGCAAGCGGCAGCTCGTGTTGAAGATCTGAAATGAACTCAATGCGATACTTTTCTTCATCTTCTTGATAAAGACTTTCTTCCACTGCACAACGTAATCCCATATCATTCGCATTGACACCATTTTCATCGCCCTCGTGAATGCTGCCATAACTTTGTCGATGAAGCCGAGATAGGAACTGCTGACGATCGAGCTCTAGCTTTTGTTCAAACACAGCATTTTTAGAACAAAATGCATCCTCTTGGCGACGAATTTCTTTCAAAACATTTGCGCACAGATTTGTAGCAGCTCGGAAATAAGTGTCCCGAGTCCACGATTCCTGACGTATATTCATTCTTACCTCTTACATAATATCCGAAATACAAGAAGTTGAAAAAGACGAAACCAAGCTTATATATGTATATAATGCGTATTTTAGTTAGGTGAAGAGATACAAATTCGGAAAAAGAAATACTAACGACAAATTGAATGTTATATATTTCCACATAGATAAATGTACATAGATCAAAATATCACCGACTTTATGCTTTTACTCGGTTTTAACCTGTTTACTACTTCTGACGTGCATAGAGAAATACTATAAAGAGTTAACATTGAATTTTACTTTCATAGATAATGTCGACATCTAACCACCAGCGACATATTGCTATGATAGCATACCTATTGTGAAGAACGTTTTTTATTATAAGCAATATTCGGTAAAATAATCCACCAATATGTTCCCTTTTCCCACTATGAATCCTCAAACACAAGCGAAGGCTGAGTAAAACAAAGGTGAAAATCTTAATATTAAAAAATGATACTCAGATCAGAGCTGTTTATGCTCAGCACATAAATATACTACATATTAAATGCTTTCGAGCTCATTCTGAGCGAAAGTCTAAAAAACAGCTTGCTGGCATTTCTTTGGAAATGATGGGATTTGATGCGGATTCTGATAATAGCGAAGATGAAAAATATACCGACTGCTTTATGTAACTAACTTCCTCCCGTGCCTCCCGTGCTAATCTGTTTCCATTTGGTGCTTTATTAGTTAATGCGAAAAGATTTTTGATGGCCGTATCCTCCTTCAGGCGTGCGCTTCTAATGATTGCGATGCTTGGAGAAAGGGCTGAAAAAAAACGCTTCTTCTGTAACCTCCACACAGCTCGCTGCTGTCTTCGAATGATTGTTTCGTATTCTTCTCTTTCCCATTTAGTCAGCGTTACAATACACGATGAACTCTTACCAATAGAAGCCACTTCATCGTTTTGCCTTTTTGCCCTCACACTCTCTAATTGCTTACGTAAGGAAATGCACTCTGCCTGAGCCCTATCCTTGATGTTGCGCATCTGCTGAAGAGCATCTTCGTAGTTCTGAACAACCTCCTTTTCTCGCCGTTTCTGGGTTTGCAAGGCCTTTTCAAGATCAGAGCGAAGCACTTCACTACGTTTGCGCAGCATCTCTATGGCTTCCTTTTCTTTTCGAAGCTGTAATACCTGCAAACTACTCGCGTCAAGCTGTCGGGAGAGTTCCTGTGCACGGTGACTCAACCCCTCCTGCTGGGTCTGTAGTCCATCTGGTAGTGTGTCGTGAGGGACGGCGTCGAATACTGACAACGCTCGGGGCGCGTCATCGCGTTGCCTCCACAGCTCTGCCTCCTCCAGTCGCTGTGTTAGGTGCTGCAGCTGCATCTCTAACGTGGCTTTTACCTTGGCCCACTCCTCGACGGCACGGGTGTGTTCCTCGCTAACGGTATTTAGGACTTTGTTAAACTCATCGGATTGATCCTTTTCTTTTATTAGTTCACTTTCTTGAATGTCGCAAATCTCCCTTAATTCGTCGCGCTCACGTGTGAGTGCAGAAATGATATCCCGTGCCTTAAAAGGAGACTTGTAGGCGTTACTAGTTTCCCCATTCTGCGTCTCTCCCAGCGCTTTTTCGAGTGTTTCTATTCTTAAGGCAATGGCACTACAAATTTGCTGTACCTTTTCACTTTCACGACATTTAATACACAACTTTTCTCGCAGAGGAGATACACATGCTTTCAGATCCCCAATGCGTTCTTGCGTTACATCATTTTCCTGCATCAAAAATCTTTCAAAGCCCTCATCCGCCTTAGTGATATCCACAATTTTTTCTCCTGGAACCGATAGCGTCATTCTACACTCCTCAAGTTCTCTCGCTAATACTATTGTTTGAACTACATGCCCAGAGTTGGAACTAGAAGATTTCTTTAGAGAATCATTGTCTATTACTTGTGGTGTGTCACTTCGTTCTTCAAAGTGAATGGCCAAAGGATCACTACTATTCGCTTTCTCATTATTAACTTCCATACATTCAACCTCTTTGTTTTCTCCAACACGTGGTTCTTGTCTAGAAGAGTTAGCTCCATCTTGCGGTTGCCCAATTTCCCCTGCTTCGTTGCCCAGCGGTGCCAATAATGGCAACCCGTCTTCTTTAACCATCAACGCCGATTCTATTGTGGGAGTATTGTCATGTTCTGACGTCTTAACATCCTCGTCTCGTTGTGACTGCTCCGTGAGACTTGACAAGGATGGCGACAATGCTGTACACGCATCGGGTTGCTCAGAAGCTTGTGCTGCGTCTGCTCCCCACGCAGCACATTGCAATTGATTCTCATTTTCGCGTTTACCGATTCGTTTTAGTGTCCCTTTCGAGTTCCCCACAACGGACTCTTCCTCACCTTTAAAGGTTTTAACTCCTGTAACATTTGTATCCCATGTTCGGTTCGAACTCTCTGTTAGCGTTTCAAACTTGTCACTGCGCACCTCCCCTGTATCCCTTCCTTGTGATATACCCTTGCTTCTAGACCTTTCTTCTTCCTGATCGTCCTCTGCATATGGAGCTATTAAATTTGGTCGCACGAAGATACCCTGCCCGGGTGAACAAGTAAAGTACCTGCGCCCTCTTACACTTCCGTCGTTATGTCCAGGCAAGCCAACTAACTCTATTCCAACCCAAAGTCCATTTGCAAAATCAGTGGTCCCAAAAAAACGCAGAATACCGCGACGGCATTCAGTTTGAGGTGGTGTCGGCAGCACCCTCACAAGGGATCCTACCTGACAAGTCCCTGATGCTCCAATGGTGGATTCTGGTTCTGTGTTAGCAGTCGATACTGCATCAGAGTCAGCGACCATTGACGTAGTATGCTTTTTTTTTGACATTTTTTTTGCTTAGAGATGAAACCATTTGATTGTAAAACTACTGTGTGCACACACACAAAAGACAAACCACAGATGTGTAAGAAAGTGTATAAATGAGATACTCAACCCTTAAGCAAAAATAATTTTTCCGTTCTTTTCTTAAGAGAAAAAAAAGGGAAAAATGAATTCGCTATTAACAGTAAATCTATTGTACAACTCAAGGAGTGGAAATATAGTGTGTGGAGTAGGAACATACTTAAAAGAAGACAGGACAAAAAGGGCTACGATGAGTTTGAAATGCATTCCAAAACACGAAAGAGTAGAATTTAAGTAAAATCTACCAAAATTGACATAAGAGAGACCCGATCCATGGGGCCATTAGCGACATAGTGAACAGTATACTATCTGAGGTCTCTTTTCTTGAACTTATTGAGAAAGCTGATGGTAGTCGCTGTTGTACGGGCTGCGTTGGCGACACGTGCGCCAAAGCCTTCCTCAGTTCCATTTACACTACCATCACATCGCACTGCAGACGGCACCATTGAATGAATATTATGATTATATCCCATTATGCTAGATGTGTGTGCCGAAGGAATCCCGACATTATCTCCGGGCAATCTAGACGAAAATGTTGTCGACCTGTTAACTGATGACATTGCTGCTGCCACAGAGTCTCACGAAAAAAGCATGCCTAAGATGAGCCCGCCGGCAGCGTTTGCTTCTGTGTCACCACTTTCGTTCACTGCACTCGATGTGGTACCGATGGCTATAGGATACGACTCTGTACACACCAAATCCCGTTTAGTTGCCTCTACTACACCACGCTTCGATAAACTGGCGATCCAAGGTCGCACCTCGTCCCGTTTACGCCCCTTTAACTCAACCAAGCGCACAAAGTTCTGAATGGAACGATCCTCTGGTAATGAAACCTCATAGTATACTTCCAGGAACGCCTCACTGAACACATCCACCTGCAAAATCCGAAGAGCTCGATTGAGCTCATCGAACTCACGCCGCACTAGTTTCATGTAGCCAGTCAGTGTGTGAGCTTGGAAACGCTGGGGGTCGTTGTAGTTAGGAAGCTGCAAGAAAGTTTTCTCAAGGGCGGCGGAGTCTACACGCATAGCTCCCACCGCTTCATTCGTCAAGTACTTCAAACGATATAAAGTGTTTCTGTATTGGGGGATGATCCTGGCGGCCACCTTATCGAGAAGGAATCGAAGGACCCTTGTTGGCAGCACAACCGCGCAGTTTAGAACAAGTTCACGTAGGGTAGTTATAATGGAGCGTATTAGCTTAGACTCGTCTTGTGCTCCAGACTCGCTGTCGGCCCAATCCTCGATAAAGACGCCATTTCCGTATTCGTTTAGCAAAGGCGTCAGGCTAAACTCTAGACCCAACACAATAGCTTGAATAGATTTGTTATACAACTCATAAAAAGCAGTGACGACTTCTTCAAAGGCGACTTCACTTGCTGGAGTCTCACTGCGGGCACAGATTTCCTCACCGAGACCCTTGCATGTGGATTGGCAGAGGTCCGCTGTGTTAAGAATAATACACGTGCGGCGGACATCGAGTGGGCTCACCGCTGGACTTGAGAGAACCGCCATAATCATCCTAGAAAAACTCATAAGGTGTTTGCGCCAAACTTTCGCCACATCGAGAAGTACATCCTGCTGTGATATACGAAGCGTCCGCTTGAGACTCTCTTTAATAAATACAAAAATATCATCTGCAAGCGGGAGCACCGTCCCCTGTCGGACGTCCTCCTCCCCGTTCCATCCTATGCATGTGTTCTCACCCTCACCAACAAGGGACTGAGCGAGGGCTTCGCGCATCAGTTTGTCTTCATTTTCTACGAAAATCCCAATGTGATCCTTAAAAGCTAACAAAATAAGGCCATTGTATCTGTAGACAGGAAGCTCATGCCGTCCCGGAAAATCTTCCTTCCAGGCCGTCATTTGCGTCATGTCACGCTCGATATCGATGGTTTTCTGTAAAAGATACATCAACACCACTACGTCGATACTCCCGGCAGTGTTTTGAAGTAGGTAGTCTAACTCCTGCTTCGTGCGTAGGCAAAAGGTGACGCAAAGCTCCTGTGGTACACACCAGTGCTGAGGAAACACATTTTTAAAAACTCTGTCGTATTTTTCCAACAGAGTGCGGATGTAAACATAGCGACGTTCCGTGCGCTCAAGCCTTGAATCGTCGGTGCCGCGTTTGAAGCGAAGGATGTACGGCTCTAGTGACTTTTCAACGAATCGATCCCGAATTTTTTTAATACTATTGGGCCCCATCAAGTCCACAATCGCGCAAGCCTTCGCCATCACATCCGTATCAATATTCTCAAGTCTAATATCACCAAAAATCGTATGGCGGATATAGTACTCAATCCTCTGACATAATTGAGTTTGCTTGTCATTTAGTTCCTTTACCTTCGGAATATTCTTCATGGAAGTGAACTGCGCAGCATACCTTTGCGCTTCCTCTAGCGCATCCCGACACTGCGTAAACTTGTGACGCTCAAACGATGACGATAGGGCCTGAAGCTGTAGCATCCATAGTTGCACCGATCGGAGCGTGTTTATGCTGGCTGTTAAATTTTTCTTGGCGATATCCAATTCATAAATATGTTGACACATATCCTTTATGGTAATTTCGCTTTTGGTTGCCTTAGCTTTGATGTCAGCAACACGATCGTACAGATCTGCGACAGCTGTCCGCGCGTTTCGCAGATCCTTGTCAGAGTTCATTGCGTTCACGGTCTGCGCTTCCACTGCCTTAAGCAACTCATTCTCGGCCTTCCGGAGGCGTTTTTTGTTTTCCTCGCAAAATGCTGGTAGTTCCGACAGACTGTACTCATCGGGAAAATGGTTGTTAAGGTACTCAATGGGATCAAAGGTAGAAGAATCGAAGGTGTCACGCGGGGGAAAGACCTCCGCAATAGCTTTTTCCACCGCAGGGGTAAATTTTATCTGCATAGCAAATCGAAGGGTGAATGAAACAGGAACAAGAGCCCTTATTTTAAGGGGGACGGAATTACTTGAAGGAAAGTTTAGAAAAGGTCAAGTAATGAAAAATGGAAGATAACAATAGTCACGAGGTATCTAAAACAATACTTTCTACGTTCTATTTCCTTCGGTAGATATGGATAGATGCTAGTCGAGCGAGCTAACGAAAAGTAATACCCTCATGATTTGAAATAGTGAACAAAAAAGGGACAAATAGAATAAACAGATACAACAGTATCTATTGAAGAAACACAAATCACTATCGCTGACAGGATACTCTCGTGTGACAAAAAGAAAATCAAGCCACACACATGGGTATATATTTCTTTTTCTGTAAATTTGTCAGAGGCTTTAGATAATAGTGAAATTTAAAATAATTTTATAATAAAAGAAAAAGTCTATAAAAGCTTAGCAAACTCCATGAAAAAAAAGTATTGTGACAGCCCAAAGAAGAGTATCACATTACCTTTTTTTCCGTGCTAAATGGGATCACTTCATCCTTGAAATCTACGCATAACCATAGAGGATGTGGCCGCGCTTGCGCAGGGCATTCACAACATCCGATGCGGTCACCGTACGGCGGTGGCCGTACTCAGTGTAGGAAGTGGCATCCCGAACAACACCCTCAACGAAGCTCTTCAGCACACGGCGCACTTCCTCGTAGATTTCGCTCGAGATGCGCTTCACCCCACCACGGCGGGCGAGGCGACGGATCGAGCCGCGGGTGATGCCACGGATGTTGTCGCGCAGGACCTTCTTCTGACGCTTCTGGCTTCCCTTGGCGTCAGCAGACTTCTTTCCCTTGGCCATATTTAAATAATTGTGAATTTAGGGTTGCGAGGAGCTTTAAATTCGAATCTGAAGGAGAAAGTTGATACACGGGTAAAACTGTTAAATAGAATTTAGGAAAGAAAAGAATTTGTTCTTGAGTATGTATAAGGAAGTTCAAACCCGTTTCCGTTCCATCTTGTATAGATATCTAGGATCTTTTTATTATCCTATTGATATCATTGTTTGAGTTTTTTTTTGTAATTCCTAAGATATTTTGGGCTTGTTAATCTGGTATTAAGCTTACCAAGTTAATAATCCGCGTCTTCCACCGTCATTTTATTATTATTAATATTATTTTAAACGCCAGTATAGATTTTTACAGGTCAAATATATGTAATTCATTTTTTTAAGCTTTTCGTTCTTCATCTCGCAGCGAAATTGCTGTTAATATGAATATATATCTATTTATATTTATGAATGGCATTTAAGAGCAAAAAAAAGTAGTGCGATAAGCACAAAAGAAAGCATCAAAATAGATCTGACTAGAACTTTGATGCGTAATCTTGTATCATCCGATTAACCTCGTTCTGCACATGCTCTTTATAGTCCGCAATATCACCTTCGAACCGCTTTGCTTGACCTTTATCTACAATCCAAATCTCGTCCGCGATTTGCGCGATGAGGCGCAAATCGTGTGAAACTACTACCACAGCACCCTCAAACGCATTTATTGCGTCTGCCAGGGCGTCAATTGATTCAATATCTAGATGGTTAGTGGGCTCATCTAAAATCATCAAATGCGGTCTTTTAAATGCCATCCATGCCAGCACGACACGCGACTTCTGACCATCAGAAAGGGTTTTCATAGAAGTCATTTGACTTTTGCCAGAGATACCGAACTTTCCCAGCGAACTGCGCAGTATTGACGGCTCCGTGACATCTGGATATTCTCGAGCCATCCACTCCAGCGGTGTTAGGTCCATATTGATTTGGTCCACAAAATGCTGGTGGAAACGGGCCATGACACAGTGCGCGTTTTTCGAGACATAACCGCTCGTCGGCTCCAGCTCACGGCACATCAACTTCGTCAATGTCGTCTTACCTGCGCCGTTAGGCCCCACAAGGCAGATCCGGGAGTCCATATCGACTCCGATATCGAGATTCTGAAAAAGTGGTTCGCATCCCGGGTAGTTAAAAGAGACTTCCCTAAACTGCAACATTGGTGGTGGCAGGTAGCCAGAACATGGAAACTCAAAGTTAATCTGTCGATCTTTCACAACCGCATCGGTGAGCCCACCGCGGGTCATCTTGGCCAGCGTCTTCTCTTTGGACTGAGCCTGACGTGCGAGCTTCGCGCTCCCATGTCCAAAGCGAGCGATGTATTCCTTCATACTTTTGATTTGATTCTGCTCCCATTGATACTTCTTCATCTGGTTGCTTTCCTTCTCAAGGCGGGTAATACAATACTGGTCATAGTTCCCGTCATAGTACGTGAGTCGCTTGAGATGCATGTGGCATATTTTGGTGCACACGTTGTTCATAAAGTCTTGTGAGTGTGAGACCATCAGAAGAATCTTATTGAACTTACTCAGGTAGTTCTCCAACCAGACTACGGCCTCAATGTCTAAGTGGTTTGTGGGCTCATCCAACAGCAAGACTGTGGGATTGATAAAGAGGGCCTGTGCCAAAGAGATGCGCATACGCCATCCACCCGAAAACGATTTAGTCGGACGCCTCTGCATGTCGGGTGTGAATCCAAGGCCGAATAAAATCTTTCCTGCACGACTTTCCGCGGTGTTTGCATCAAGTTCATCTAGCCGTCTATAAATTTCATCTAAGCGGGACAAGACGTGGGCATCCTCCTGATCAGCAACTGCCAACTCCTCCATTTCGAATTCCAGTCTCTCACGCTCCTTGTCAACAGACAACACCGCATCGAGTGCGGTTATGTCCGAGGCCTCCACTTCATGCGAGACAAAGTAACGGTCAACATGAGATGGAAAAGGGATCTCGTAGCAACCCAGTGCCCGAAGTAAAGTCGACTTACCACAACCATTGGGTCCTACAAGACCATAGCGGTTCCCGTTCACTAAGTTTAGAACAGCGTTTTCGAGTAGCGGAGTGCTTTGATAACTGAGATCGATTTTTTCCACCAGAATGTCGTTAACACCTTGGCGATAAGTAGGATTTGCAAAAGAGATCATAGCACCGGACGACTTTAACTCCCCCTCGGATTTTATTTGATCGTTACCATGGTTGCTTTCGTTATTCGCGTGCTGCACAAAGACTGCCGTAGCCTCTTGCTTTTTCTTAAGATACTTTGGTTTTCCCATTGGAACTTCTTCCTTTTAGGCTATATCTTAGTTAATGCTGTTTCGAAGTATCAAAATGATTAATGCGTAATTTCAAGTCCGATCAGACAGAAATGTTTGAGAGAGACTGAAAAACGAAGAGAAATATACCCCCTTGTCTTGAGTGAATAGCTATATCAATAGATAATCAACAAATCCTTGTCTTGAAAAACCAATGAGGACTCAACAGCTGAAATGTTATGCTCACTCTGTTAATCATACTTATTCAGTTTAAGACCGGTGCTAGATTACCCACACACCCCTTCAAGGGTTAAAACTATAAGCGGATTCCCATTTACATATCCCTGACAAGGAAATTCGCCTTGACAAGAGAGTATATGGTTAGATTTATCTTAAACACAAGCCAGATTCCCCTATTTTAACAACAAACTCGTCGATAATATGTTCCTTCATCCTTATAATTATATTGAAAACCCTACAAGCATCCACTGCTGACTTAAGATGTTTTAGAGGTTGGAGCAACTCCTGCTTTTTTCTTTTCCGCCACACGACGCTTTATCTGTTCCTGCTCTAGCACCCTTAACCGCTTCAGCTCCCGCTTCCGGCGCTCAGGCAAATCTTTGATATAGGAACGCATAGACATCGGGATCCAGCGCTCAGGATCAGGTCTGCCATTCATATCCTTTGCAGGGCGGCGAATCCGACGTTTGTGATTTCTTTGTCGCAATGTGTGGCCCTGTTCTGGATTATTTTCATCCACGCTAGATGATAACTGATGTGGTTGGTTGACTTCATGAAATGCCATAACGCGGCGATACCCAAGCTTTTCCAGTGCTTCACGGCTCGGAAGTGTGCCCTCGATGCGCTGAATGTCTTCTCTGCGAGGTGAGATGGCTGAAGAAGCTATAGAGGTTTTCTCAACTTCTGCCATCTTTTTCTTAGCAGCCTTCAGGTCGTATTGTAGAAGATACTTGACCAACAACACCGTCAATTTTGGATCTTTTTGAAGACCTAGGGATTCATCATTTTGAATGTGTTGTAAAAAACGTGCGACCTCTTCATAAACAGATGCATGGGATGGACCCTGTTGCTGAGCTGCAGTAAGGGAGTTCAAAGCGCGTATCAGCAGCGGCTTGGCGTAATCCCGACACGCTGTTGAGGTCTGAAGTGCGTTACCCAGCAATGAGAGCCCACATGAGACATCACCAAGTTGTGCCGCCCACGCCACGCGGGTGATAACCCCCGAAGGCGAGCCCGCAATGTCAGCTACCGCCGGATATTGCAAAGTCGCAAGTGCACTTGACAAGTCACCATATTCTAGGAAAATTTGTGCTGCAATGAGAGCCATTGATTTGCTTTTCGCCACCGTCATGCAGTCTTTACAGTTGAGATTGGCAGCCGAGTCGCCCATATATTCCTGCACGAGGGTCTCTATTCGTAGCTTTTTCTTTTTATTTTCTCGTGCTGCCAAGGCGAGCTTCAACGAAAGCGCAAGGGCATTGCATGGGTAATCCCGTGTGAGGCGTTCCACTAGTTTGTGGCATCCGTTTACACTGTTTGTGTTGAGATACAAAAGGGCGATGTTGTAGTGCACCCCAAGCAGCTGCTTCGGTGTGAGGCGGCTCGCCACCTTCTCATGTTGGGCCCTACGCAACTTGCGGCACGAATCAACAAAGTTGCTGTGCCTCTGGATGGCAGTCCAGTTTACCGCCGCAAGGGCAGCCGCCACGGACGACGACGGTCGACATCGGATTATCAGCGCTAGGATACGTGCGGCCTCACTCTCGCGGCGTTGTGCGTGATAGACGAAGGCCATCTGGATCCAAATATTTACCACACTGTTGAAGAAGCGGCGCTCGGGAGTTAGTTTCGTCTCTCCTACGTCGCTGCCAAGAACCAAATCTTGTTCCTCCTCGGTGAGTGCGAGGGCTTCGTCTAGCGTTTGAATGCTACTCTCCAGATGCTGATCCTTTACGCATAGATACTCTGCTTGCCGGAGTGTAACGAAAGCGGTGTCATAATCCTGTGCCTCAATGTAAGCTGTCGCCGAATTGTAAACTAAGTCACTATTGCGCACGTCGGCGTCCCGCACTACGTCAACAGCTCTATGCGCCTTGAATGCGCATAGCGCAGCGGTGTAATTAGTTAGGAGTTCTAACTTTTCTTGCCGATCACGATAGGCATTATTATTGAGTAATGATTCATACACCTCTGCCGCAGCCTCCGGGTTCCCTAGGTTGTAGTACAGCTGCGCAAGGAGATGTAAAGAGGGAATGTGCTCACCCAAATTGGCTTTACTGGACTCCTCCAACCCCGCCTTCGCGTCTGAATAACGCCGCATGCGATACAGACAGTAGTAACGCTGAAAGAGCAGCTCTGGCAATGCCACGGTTGACTTATTCTGCTTTCTACAGACGTCATCCAACTGATCTAGGACCGCTAAGGCAGTCCCAAACTTCTCGTTAAACATACAGCAGACGACTTTACATCTCAGAGCCATGACATGATTCGAGCTTAGGGCGAGAAGACGCTCTGCAGAGTTGATGACCCTGCTCGTCTCGGCCCCTTCCTGCACAAGACGAATGAGATTTTTTCCGAGTTTTTCAACCTCAGACATATCACTTCTTATATTTGTATATCGTCCGAAGAGTTATCTTTTGATTAGCTCGAATTTGCACTTACGGATGTAGCTCACCTTTGTATCTTTGAGGAAGGAGAGTTATACTAAATCAAGGACACCTGTTGGTATCACGCGATGGATGATATCAAGCCAGCTAACCAAACATGAAATGAATTGCGGAGCAAAAAAGACGAAAACGTGAGAGAAATAAAAGCAAAGGGCATTAAAGCAAGAATCTAACTGGCTAAGTCTGTCTTCTTTCACATGCCGCTTAAATAAATATATTTTGAATGTTCTAGTGATGCTTCTTATCTTGTGTGACCTAGTTTCATCAGCATCTCGCCTGAATTTATTCTTGTGCTACAGTCGCTGAGAATTCCCCCCTTTTCAAACGGTGACATAAATCGTGTTGCTGCTTTTACTGACCCCGTATATGCCACTTGCTATTCGTCAGAAAAGATCCCCAACGCCAGCTCGCCACTTTATGTTCGGTATGCACATTTCGAAGGACTTCCAACTCGCGCCATTCACGCCACCGCGGCGAACACCATTTACTGTACTTCCAGTCGCGAAAAAACATCGCGTATTGGGCGCCCATCTCCTTTTCCAGCATAATGGCAAACATGGACCAGACAATGTGGTAGAAGCTAAGTGTCCAGAATATGTTGTACCAGTCCAGATCGGCGCTAATGCGCCCGTAAAGGCTTGGACACCATGGATTAGCACACCCTCGTCGGGTACGATAGTAGTCCCACATCAGCATACGATAGGTACGACTGCAGGTGGACAGGAACTTGCGCGAGAGCAATGTACACATCGTCGTGCCTACCGTCCACAGCGTCATATTCGTAAACGTCGATTGCCAGTTGATTTCCCATACCGTTTTGCGATTCTTGCTCCACAACGACTCAGAAAGAATCAAATGATGAGTGAAAGTGACGGCTGCAAGTGGTAAGGCAATAAAGAGATTGCGATCACAGAAGCCGATCAAACCACGTCCTTCCGTCAGCTTCCCTCCCAAAATAATAGAGTTACAGAGTAAAGTAAATATAAACGTGAAACCTCCGATGAATGCAGCACACCGAAGACCGCAGCAAACTGAACACTTCTTCCGGGGCTCGAGATCGTTGAACGTTGCGACCTCCGACCGTGGACGCCTCGCTTGGCCCAACTCCATTAGTGTGTCTATTAAACAAAAGATGCGGTCTGCTGGACCTTTGTTGGATTACTATTTGCACACCCCTCTAGGCCTCTCAGTTTCTTATACGCTTGTGAAGATATACGAGCTATCATTTTTTATGCGATAGAAAAAAGCATTGATAAAACTTTGGTTTCTTGTATGTTACACGTGAAATGCGTGGACAATAGTCACATCTTCCATCATTATTTTTGCACTCAATGAATGTAAGAGAGTTAGCTATATAAAAAAAGCATGAAGTGGTTTATGTTCTTGAGCTTTATCAGTATCATGCATAAAAAAAACTGCGAATTAGCCCACTTCCTTTCCGATGACACAGTACCGCCATAATAATATAGTGTGCGGTCGTGTGCCTTAATAAAGCTTCATAAATATATATTAGTAGGCCTTGTCAATACAATGCTACCTTGACAAGAAGGGTAAATTTCAAAGAATAAGTGGACTAAAGAATATACCACATAAGTATGATCAATGCAATAATCCCACCATACACCAACCATGCGTCGAGCTGATTTCGACGCACTATTTGCAAAATTGTCGTGTTAGAGACGCCAATGGATTCCATCATATCCGCCATCTTGTTTCCCACACCGCCTAGTCGACGGCTCTGCTGCTGCAGCGCGGTTAGCACCGCCTGACTCTCCATTTGCATATGTTGTATATGTCGCCGCGCATACTTCAACCCTTTCTCTTCCTTGCCCAGGTGGGTAAGATCATCATAGCTGATACTCTCATCTTCCCTAGCTCCTTGAGTATTCCCGAGAAGCTGCTCCATGTTGAAGACATGCTGTTGCTGCTGCTCAAGCTTCCGTCTCTGGCGTCTTAAAAAACCATCAAGCAGTTGGAGTTCCGAAAGCACCTGCTCCGCCCGTCGTCGCTGTAGCTCGGTTACGGCTGTACTACTGGTAAGTTTACTGAGACCCACATACGCCCCCCGAGTAGAACTGGAGGATCGCATCGCAAGACTGCTGATCCCGCCAGCCTGATTAGCACTCCCACTGTGCTGATTGGTTGAGTTTGTCAATGGGTCCCTGCAACTCGCATCCACCATCTCCTCGCTCGGAATCTTGCCCCGCGCGAGGTGCTGCATAGCGTGGGATGTTTCCAGAAGAACATCCAGAGCTTTTTGGAACTCAATTGCACTACCACGTTCGGCTTGAGAGGCAAGTTGATTGAGAAGGGAAAGCGACTCCTTTGCTTTGTAAAGCTCTTTCTCCGCAGGCGTGACGTCAACGCCTGGACGCATGGCAGACACAACTACAAATCTTTTCTAGACTTTGGTGAAGCACACCGAAGAGGAGCACAATGTTGTACTCAGTGTAAGTTTCTATACTAAAATAGAGCAAAGCACAGCTGGCAATGCCAAACCCAAATGGCAATAACGAAGAAATATACAAACGGTATATAATACATTTGTTTGTGGCGGGAGTAATCACTTTAGGTGTCTTTCCTTAAATAAACTCAAACCCATGAACTCAATCCACTTTCAACCGCTCGCAGTTCACTTTGCACCATTTCCGAAACTAACTGTTCAAATGTACGCGTTGGCTTCCACCCCAACTCATAGCGGGCCTTCCTAGAGTCGCCTACTAAGAAATCGACGTCAATCGGCCTGAAATAAGCCTCGTCTACCACTATTAGCTTCCTGGGAGATTTTACTCTTGCAGACTCTTTCTTATCGTAGGCAAACTCATGAACACCCTCGCCTTCCCATATCAAGTCATACCCAACGCAGCTAAATGCCAAATTGCAGAGTTCCCTTACGGAGTGCTGCTCTCCCGTTGCCAAAACCCAATCCTGAGGCGTGGGATGCTGAAGAATTTGCCACATACCTCGTACGAAGTCTTCGGTGTGGCCCCAATCTCGTAAAGCATCTAAATTCCCAAGCCTCAGCACCTCATCTTTATTGTGCCTGATACGCGCAGCAGCCCTCGCAACTTTCTTCGTAACAAACATATCTCCACGTCGGGGCGACTCGTGGTTAAATAAGATACCATTGCACGCAAATATGCCATGCGCTTCGCGGTAATTAACTGTAATCCAGTGTGCATATAGCTTCGCCACGGCATAGGGGCTGCACGGGTAGAACGGTGTTCTTTCAGATTGCGGAGTTTCCTGCGCCCTCCCATAGAGTTCGCTTGAGCTGGCTTGATAAAAGCGACAGTGGCCCACTAGGTCACTTGCCACAATGGCATCCAGCAGTCGCAACGTTCCTATAGCACACACCTGGCCCGTGTACTCTGGTATTTCGAAGGAAACCTTCACATGGGATTGTGCGGCAAGGTTGTACACCTCATCCGGGCGGAGCCTTGCGATGAGTGCATGCAATGCAGTGCTATCTGTGATATCACCGTAATGTAAATGAAGCTGACTATGTTTGCACAGATGATTGATGCGTGCTGTATTTACGGAGGAAGAACGGCGTATCATTCCATGAACGACATAGCCTTTGTCTATGAGCAGCTCAGTCAGGTAGGATCCGTCTTGGCCTGTGATGCCTGTTATGAAAGCGGTTTTTTGTCTAGAAAGTGCCATTAACTGTTTTGCTTCTTGAGCTTAGCCCTCTAAAGTATGGTTTCAAGTACCTTTTTCGTGGGATATGTGCACATCATATGTGATCACAACAAAGAGCTCATGAAAAATAAAAACGAAATATTCTGTAGCATTGGGCTCATTTTGCGGGTACTATCGTTGTAATACCAATAACATATCACACTTTATTCCTATCTCTCCGATACTCCATATTCATTCAGATAGATTTTAATCGGTGTTAATTAAGCAAAAAATAATAATTCAAAAGCAAGCGTGTGCATACGCGCACTTCTTCATCAATGTATAATAAGATATTATTCTGCACTTTTATCATTCAGAATGGCATGAGATAAACAAATAATAAGACCAACAAATGGACATAAGCACATTGTAATGCCACCTTCGTGCATGTTAACCCCTAAAGTACGCCATTATCTACTAGAGCACTCCACTACAAGCAGCTCAGACGTGTTTTTCTGCATCTTCTTTAGCATGATGTCATAAAATTAAGGGCTCATCAATGAAGAACAGAGGAATGAAGCTTGACAAAGCATACCCCTAAAATGACGAATGGTATCTTTCCAACGACAACTATGCTTTCCAGGCAGGGGATGTTATTGAAGTAGATCACGCGCCAAAAGACGAGGCTATTCAAAAAGCCAACACATGGGTAGCTCATAGCACTGTTTTCCAAATAAAGGTTAAATAACGCAGGAGCGGATTAAGCTTATCAATATTGACACAAAGAATTAAAAAGAGACCCATACGGTCCCCCTAAGGGTTTTCAACGCCACATCGAAACGCATCTTTGAGTACCACATCGCACACAAAAAACGTGCTATGACACGTGAGGCACATCGCTTTTATTGGAGTTTCATGGAATCAATATCCCTATAGAAATGTTCAGGGGAATCTTAGAAACCTCGACAGAGATGATGCCCTTAAGAAAAAAAATTGGTCATGATTTCCTTATAATTCTACGACTTGTAAAAACAATATTTTATATGTCCTTATTTCCCTAAGTTTTTCTCCTCCCCTCCTCACGACACAATTACTCCTTGAATTGGTAGGTTATACTTAGTCATTGCAGCAAACCACTTTTTACCCGTGAATACGTGTCGAATGACACGTGTCATCAAAAAGATACTAAAGTATATTTTCACAAAGGATTGCTCGACCAAAAACAAGAAACTGAAAACAGGTGCAATATCCACATACCTCAAAATAAAAGGATCGTAATGAGATATAATTTTCAAGGATATTTAGGGGAGTATGAAAAAGACACAGAAAACTTTATGGCATTCGTTCGGCGCCTCTTTTGAAGATTTTATGCGTTTCATACTCACTGGCAAAGGTTTCTTTATTTTATATCTTTAGATAGATAAATGATGGGTATTATTTTACGCGATAGACAAAAATATTGCGAACCTGATCCTCTAACTCAAGCTGAATAGAATCAAGAGATGAGTGAACATCATCCAACTGTTTAGAGTAGTCACGATATTCTTCGGAGCCATGATGAAGCGCATGGCGTTTGAGGGGCGACTCGGGACTCTTTTCTTCGTCAAAACTCCCTGCATTGTGAAAAATAGTCTGCGATTCCATGCGAAGCCTTAGAAAGCACTTCACAATTGCATCGACATTAACGCTCTCTACGTAGGAGTCAATCCATTCTTTTTGCCACTTACGGTTCGCCTTTACATCCCGAGTAATGTTAAGGGATTTCTTCACGTCGGATACATCCTCTCTTAACCGTTTCGAGGGCTTTTCCCCTTTACCTTCCAAATTACTAGGCTGAGTTCGATTCTTCTTCTTTGAGCCTTTCCCAGCTTGCAGTGTATCTGATGTTGATAATTCCGAGGTCAGAACTTCACTTAAATAATTTTCATCGATTTGATCAAAACTTCCAAAAGTTTCTTGTAAACTAGGAGAGCAGATAAGAATCTGGCCAGGTCGCCGTACGAGCCCTCGAAGCTTCATCCAGCAGCACAAGTGTTTCTCTGGAGACTCACTGAAGTACTCAAAGACATTGTGGAGAACAATGAAATCTGAAGATTCTAGGGCAGCGGCCCCTTCTCCTTCGAAGCAATCACTCTCAAGAATATCAAGGAAAAGAAACGGCTGAGCACAGTACCGCCGTCCAAGCTCTCGTTGCATCAATACAAAGTGAGGATCACGCTCAACCCCCAATACCCGCTTGAGGAGAACTCTCCCCGCTGAATCACCGGATGTCACCGAATTCACGTCATACACACCCGCCTTGGCCGCAAAGTACATTGACCAGAGCACGACACCCAGACGAGAGCCGACATCCACCAGCGACACGGACTCAACGCGTCGGATGCGGTCGTCACCATGCGGTTCCTGAGTCTGGGGTTGGGAAGAAGGGGAGAGGGGGGGGCCACGACGAGGTTCACCATCGCCTTGATGCCCTGCAGCAGCCTTCACAGTGAGACACGACCTAGACGTTGCCTTAGCTACAAGCATTGGCACCAAAAAGCAGCTGAGGTAGACCAGCTGATCTTGTGAAAAAGAGTGCGTAATGAAATCTACGAGGCCGATATCTATAGAACCGCAGCGACGGCAATATTCGCGACAGAGTTGCCTTTCTGCCACTAGTGCCTCAATGTCGTCTGTATTGTATAAAAAAGCATCTACAACACAAACGGGTGGCGGTACCAATGTAGCAGGAAGGCGCGCTGGTCCCGACTCAAGTAAAGAGAACGAAGGAACAACTTCATTATTAACGTCACTTCCCTTTTTTCCATGTGAACAGCACTCCTCACTCGCCTCATCACAACTTCGAGGGATTTTCTTGTGTGTTTCGATACATTTTACTCCGTGGAGATCCTTCAGGACGGGTGTGCATCTGTCATACGTATTGTATGGTGAGTAGGAAGGTTCATTCAGGCTACCCCAAGGACATTTTTTCTGTAGATAATAACGAATGCGTGTGAGGTTCCGATCAACCTCGGCAACTTGTTCTTCCGATGGAAAACACATAGAAGATGAAGATGCTTGGAACAACAAATCTTCTTCCATCATTGTTGATGTGGCATTCTGATTATCATGTTCTTGTGTATTTTCCGCTTCAGCTATCGTGTTACACCTGTTGAGTTTAGCAAAGCCACATGCGTAGCTCAACTCTGAATGATCGCAGAGTTCTACATGCTTAGAGCTTTCTCTTGGACTCATAAATAAGGCAGTCAAGTCCCTATTGCACGATCTGCCTACCCGTGTATAGTATGTTTCAATCAGCGAGATGAGTAATTTCACTTCAGTTGGGTTCCATATCCGAAAATTATTTGCATCTAATTGAACTATGATAGCATCAAGGGTAGACTCAACTCGATTCATTTTCTATGTATGCTTCCTTATGTTTATGCATGTTCAGGTAAAATAAATAGTTGGTATCCTGTTTCAACCTATGTTGCACAAAAGTACATCAGATCAATTCTTAAAAATGAATCCATCGCTAACACACACCAACAGCATAATTGAAAATCCTTCAATTAACAATATCACATCAAAACATGGTGAGTATATAGAGATATTTTTTCCTATACAACTATTTAAATGATGAGACAGAATACCACACACTTTCCTCTCGGAAACACAAGGAAGCTATAAACGCCTCTCGAAAAAAATCAGTCTTTGATATTTTTCTTTGCTATTCGTCTGTTGTCATCTGATTTCTGTACAGAAATCGAAAAGGGTGTAGGGAAAAATCAATCAAAGCGGCATTCTCCACCTTGTGAATGTGAGATTATCTATGGCCTTTTAAAAAACGAAGATATTCCAATAGTATATTGAGCACCCAAAGCCATGATCACAGAGGCACAAATAGCCTTGCATGGTAAGTTTATACAATATGTCATGCGCTACCGCTTCGGAAATGTGCAGCAAACTCGCCAGCTGAATGTCATTGATTGATTTGAGCTCCACGCTAGAGCGAGGAAATGTCTTAGTTGTTTCTATTTTTCTTGTTAGTTGTGCCTTAGTATCCTCTGTGATAGCATCGTCTGGAGCTTTTAGATTAGTTTTATGCGTGGCTATCAGCATTGGTCCGATAATCTTAGGTAGCTTTGCCATAGCAATGAATGGGTTGTTGTGTATGAGGGCTACGCATCCTGATGGAAGGGTTTCTAAGCGATACAACGCCCCCGACTCCCATTTATTAATTTCTCTGCATGCCATGAGGACGTCCTCTGGTGAGACTAAGTCACCACTGCGTGCTCTGTTGTACATAGAAAAGAGTTCAATTAAGGGTAAAAGTGGCATCCCACCAAACAGGCGTTCGTTTTTAGGGTGCACCAACCACGCGTGCAGTTCCCCAGCAAGCTCTTTATGGAAGTGTCGTTGCTGATTGCTATGATTCTTCCGTTGTTTGTCGCCCACCTGGACCATAGTACCCAAACCAAGTGTGGACTCAATACTTTCAATAGCCATCATGTCCTCCTCATTTTGTCCCCCTTGACGACTACCACTGTCAATGGCAGAACGCTCCTTTAGTCTCTTGATACTATGAACAAGTGAAGAGGCCTTGGCCATTACATCGTCAATATCGTTAAAGGTTTCTTGCAGCGTAGCGCCCCCAGATGTGACTTGCATCACCCCTGCAATTCCTATGTGTTTGGCTGGGGGTAGCCGACTCATACAATGTGAATTCTTCACAGGTCTATCTGCTGTGACATGGGGTACCACTGGTTGATGTGTGACGACACTTTTAGATAGATTTGAGCGCTGTTGAGGATTTCGCCATAACTCCTTATCGAGAACGCTAATGAGTTGTGTGAAAAAATTACTCATACCACCGCTACGGAAGGCAAGTTGCACAAACTTGCCCTCCGGCAGATGTAGCACAACTTTGTCGCTAGCGAAAACCAAGCCTTTACGCATAGTGGGCAACACCCCTGACTTCCGAACCGATTCTAGATCCAGCTCGAGGAATGGAATCTTGCCGTCCCTCTTTCCCACCCCATGCTTGGGCTGAAACAAAAGACGATGAGAAGAAAGTAAAACCTTGCCTTCGGGCCAATCTGTTTTTTTCGATCCATCGTACAGGCCGATACCATCAACTGAAGTCACAAAGACTTCGTCTTTAGAGGAATCCAAAGAAAAATCCTCAGCACTCCATAACCAATGATCCATTTTCAGGCCCAAACCTACTCACAAACATGAATAAAGTAGATGTGTACAGCCACTGTTTATTTTTTCTAACTCAGACAAAATAGAGAAAAAAAAATAAGAATTCATTTAGCTAAGAACTCACCAATAATATATGGAATTTAAGGTTCCCTTTTGTCCCCACTTTCCCTTTTACAAAGAGAAAAGAAGCCAAGAGAGACACTTAAAAAATCTAAACGTCCAAAGATTTGTGACGGATCACACAGCTACCACGCTGTTCACACATCGCCTGAATTTCCCTGTTGAAACGGAGGTGCGGGCTTCTTAATTAGCATTTTGGCCTTTCCTTCTCCATCGACGTTGTTGGGATGCGCACTAAGGCCTTTTTGGGCCATAAGCTCTGCACTCTCTTCTTGAAGCTGTTTAAATAACTCTTGCGCCTTGGCTTGCGTGGTTTCGTCATCTGGGTTCCGAGCGTATTCGTCGAGAACACCTTCTAAGCGTTCTTTATTCTTACTGTTCCATGAAGCGAGCGGAATTTGTCCACTACCACGCGGCAACGGTTTCATCTGTGTTGAGCTTGGACTCCATGCTATTACATGGAAAATCTCAAATGTAGCCGGGATAAGATTACTTCTGCGATACATAACATCATAACATGCGCATGTCGCGAGTAAAACATCACGATTAAGAGGCTTTCGCTGAAGATGGCATGCGCTCTCCCCCATTAAGGAAAGGTGCTCCATCAGATGGAAAGGAGTTTTGTATAGTAGTAGATGACGATCCAAGTCAATGGTAGGGATATTAAACCCTGTCTGCAAGATCAGTGTCGACAAGCCCGCACCATCGATCATTGGAGAAATGTGGGAGCTTACACCGCCTAGGACTTCGGTCTGTGCCATGGAAAAGCAGCCTCGTAACTCGTACAGAGTATTACCACCAAACATACTAGATAGAATGAAACCATCACGCTTTAAAATACGGCGTGCATTAACATAAGCTGTCTCCAAATCATTCACCCAATGCATAGACAAGCAGGATACTACCATATCCACTGACCTCTCTGGGATGCCGAAGGGATCAGGTAGCTCCTCATCACAGCACAACTGAACGTATTCCACATCAGATGGAATAATATGTTTAATTTCGTTATAATTACGATTTAGTCGCTCTTCTGATATATCTGTCTGGATATACTGTTTAAGACCATGAAACTGATTTTTTTCAATCATATGACGAAAATACCAACCCGTATGAGCACCGATCTCCAAAACAACAGGAGTGTCTCGTTTCACAAAGGCACGCCGTTCAAGCATCTGCTCCGCACACAGTTTATGCAAATCACAGGAT
>HF955089.1:154249-175934 GCA_000582765.1 Phytomonas sp. EM1 | reverse complement strand
CACCGTAAAAATAATTTTTAATTAAAAAAATATATTTTTGAGTTAAAATTTATTTTTTTACAAATTAAATTAATTTTACACACCGTAAAAATTATTTTAAATAAAAATATATTTTTCGAATTAAAATTTATTTCTTTACAAATTAAATTTATTTTACACACCGTAAAAAAAATTTTTAATTTAAAAAATATATTTTCCCCCCTAATAATTTTTTTAATAGTTTAATGGTTATGTAGCATCTAGAAAACAATTTTATGACGAATAAAAATTATTTTGACTTATTGCAAGTAATTTTACATTGTAACATCATTTTTTTTGTGAAATAATATTTTTTCTCTATAAAATATTTTTTTTGTGTTTGCCCCTAATTCATAGAATTTACCTAATTATCGGGGTGCAATTCATTTTTATAATGATAATTTTGTTTTCGGGGTCGGTAATTGATTTTGCCAGTAACGAAGGCTATTTGCATCATGCGCTGGTTATTTTCTCATTGTAAATGCCTGTTGCCCCCGTTTGATGATTTCCCACTATATAAAATACCTGTTTCTTGCGAGGAATTCTTTGGCATCCTGGTGGTAATTTTTGTGCATATTGTTATTTGCGGTGTGCGGGGCCTTTGGGTCAAGCTGGCCGTGGTGGGGGGATTTGCCCATAGGGTGGGGTAACCCCTTGTCTCTGTGTCATCGCCCTCTGTGGCGCCAATGATTCTTTACAAGGAAGTTTGGTAGTCTACAGCTGAAAGTTATCTTCAGCGGCCAAAGTCATTTCTGTTGAATTAGACAATTCTGATGTTTGTGACGTTTCCAGCCGCTCTTGGGCGGGTCTTAAAGCCGTAAGCACCTTCTATATGCGACTGGGCATCTTAATGGTGATTCGAAGGAATCTCTTGATGTACGAAGCCATTTTTACATTATAATGTCTTGGTTTTTAAGCCAATTAGGATGAATACTGTGTGGTTTCGGTTCCATGTATGATAGGCATCAGAATTTCTACTCTAGATTTCTTTGACCGCCTCTATTAATAAAAACTGATCACCAGCATCCTTGTGGTAGCCAAGCGTGTGGTGAAAGTTAATGGCAGTTTTAAAGGTATGTGTTACTTCGCTTGTATTCGCACATGGTTGCTTTTTCATCTGTAAATGGCAATCCCTTTTCCCTTCATTTGATTTATGTTTTTATATTAATATTATATTTGCTAATTTAGAATGCTATATTAAAAGTCGTCCAAAAATACGAAACGAAGTTTTTGTGTCCAAGAATATTGTATCCCTTTTCATTTCAAAGCAGTAATTACTGATTAAATGGGTGGGTCGAGTTCAAAAGGACATGCCAAAGATACCCATCGAAAGAAAAAGAGTGGGAAGCATCCCACAGAGATTACTTCGTCTGATAGAGTCAAGCTCGAACTAAAGATACAAAGAGATAATCTAGTTGCAGCCATGCGTAAATTTGAGATTGTTGGAAATATCGAGCACAATAACGCAAAAGAGTTTCTCAAGAAAGGGAATAGGCGAAAAGCGTTGTACTGTCTAAAACGTGAACGTGCCCAGTTTGATCAGATAGATTCAGTGAGCAAAATGCTTGATAATATCCAGAACCTTATTGATACCATTGATTTTACGCAGATTGAGTGTGAGGTAGTTGCCGCATTAAGGGATGGTAAATCGGAATTGGAGCAATTGAATAAAATTCTCAATATTGATGATGTGGAAAAGCTTATGAGTGAAACCAGGGAATCTATTGAGGAGGCGAGGCATATCGACTATGTAATTAACCAACCGCTCTCCAGTATTGAAGATGATGATTTGATAAAAGAACTCGAGGCACAGATGGTTGAAAGTAGCGAGCATTATGCCCTCGATTCTGTCCAAGTACCGCATCATGAAATTCAGCAGAAGGCAGGGACAAAAGTTACTTCTGAAAATATTCAGAAAGAAGATTTGTTAGAACCGGTATAAACTTTTATTGGTGTTCTGATTTATAGCTAAGTTGCTTGTGCAAAGAGATTTATTCAAACATAAGCAATATTTTGATTAATTATTATTATTACCCCTGAAAGTTTCATCTCATCTTCATCATTTGTTTTTACCTGAGTTCGTTGTTTAGGAAGCTTTGTTTCTATTCTTTTACACATTTTAACGGAATGGATTCTAAACCAAAAGAACCTGTAGGGCCATGCAATTTAGAGTATATTAGGCGTTATACACAAGCCTTTAACTATCCATTGGAAAAGATGTGCGATATGTCTGAGGAAATGCAGACGGAATGTAAGGAAATTTCAGTTAACGCGCTTGAAAAGTATGAAAACAATTATGAACAGGCAGCAAAGCATATAAAGGAGCTGATGGACAAAAAGTTCGGCCCCTCTTGGCATTGTGTTATAGGAGAAGGATTTGGATTTGAAATAACGTACGAGCTAAAGCACCTCCTATACATGTTTCACAAAGGGTACATTGCAATAGTTGTCTTCAAGGGTTTATAACTTATAGCTTTGCCTTTCTCCCATGTAGATACTTTCCCCCCTTTTCTTTTGTACTATCAATGTTATTGTAAATAGACGTTCTAATTGAAGCCAAATTCATTGCCAATGTGTTGAAACGATTGGAAGTCTCAATTTTCCACTTTTGCTTTAGTTTATCAAATTTTCTGAGTCAAGTGTTTTCAAGAATTTTCTTCATTCATTCATTATGACCCCCAAAAGGCTAATCTTTACCCTTGGTACCAATAATTGGCAAGGACCTGGCCAATTTGCCCCTGGATCTGGTATTCTACACCAAGGTCACCATATTGCAATGAACTCCTTGCCCGATACTGTTTGCTATTCTATATGGCCATCTGACATTCAAAAAACGCCGAATGAAAGGGATGATTATAGGGTCTATGAGATTCCACATCCTATTCCGATTTGTGAAAGTGTAGGACCGCAGAGCAGTAAGCGGTGGCATTCAATGAGTGATGAGGAAGTTAAGTCTTACTGTGATGCCCTCCGACAGCAATGTTGGGATTACATTGAATATGCTGAAAAAAAGCATGGCCAGTCATTTAATTTATTTGTGGCTCATCATGCCTTCATGAATCCCGTGATAATGTCCGAGATTAATGAGCGACGTGTGGCGTGTGGTAAACCCAAGGTTCCCCTTGTAGTCTTTGTACACGGAACTGCCCTCAGAATGTATGAAAACGAGCTAAATCATCTTCCTGACTTTCCAATGAAGTATTATACATGGATTCGTGAGGAGAAGAAATTATTCGAAAATACTGAGAAGGTATATGGTATTTTTACAGTTTCCCTTCCGCAAAAAGAGGCATTCCTTAAACTTTTCCCCTTATTTCCGAAAGATCTTGTTTCTGTTGCTCCTTGCGGATATGGTCAGCATATCTTCCGTCCTATTGATGGAATGACCAGACAAAAAGCATTTGGAAAAATGCCCCAAGTTTTATATGATGGGTTTGACGAGGCCCAACTTCCTGCAGAGGTTCAGAATGTAAAACCTGGAAAAACTGTTCCGAATATTGATTCATACAAGCATTTGGTTGTCTTTTGTGGACGTTTTGCTGATTGGAAGCGTCTGGACTCGGTCCTGCTGGCAGCGAGTAAGTGGGAACAGGAGGAAAGGAGTATTCTTACGATATTGTGCGGTGGTGGTTCAAGAGAAGCGTGCCAGAAATATGTCGATATGGCGTATTTCGACCTTAAGCTGAAGAACACTTTTTTTCTGGGACCCCTGGGGCAACCTGAGCTTGCCAATTTGTTCACAGTTGCCGATATTTCTGTTTTCCCAAGCAAAGATGAACCCTTTGGTCTTGTTTTCATCGAATCCATGGGCTGCGGGACGCCTGTGATTGGGGCAAAATCTGGAGGTCCACTTGACTTTGTAAATGATGAAGTTGGAACCCTTGTGGATGAGGGAACAAATGCGGAAGTGGGTGATAGGGTTTATGCCTCTGTCATACAGGCTTTGAATGAGGACTGGAAAAAGACAAAGGGCCCTCATTGTGTGCAGTATGCCCTAAAGAAGTTCAGCTTGACTGCTCAAGTTGAATTGATGTTAAAGCATATTGATTCACACTTTATCAGCTGATAAATTGTTATACAAATTGAAAACGTATTCCCCCTATTACGGGTAAACAAAGCTGTTCAGCGCTTTTTCCTTCATTTATATGTATAAATACTTACGGTAATAAAATTTATGCCTGAGGGATTTCAAATTATTTTATATGATATTCAGGAATCACACCATAGAGATACCGCTGTGAATGAGCACACACTAATCACGCAGTGACTCTTTTTTTGTGGATTAATTTCGAAGTGAGAGCTTTGTTTGTGTCTTTAAATGTGTGGAAGTCTAAAGAATTAGTGATTTTAAATATTTCCTTCTCAAAAAAATTCAAGGTCTAAGAGAAGATAAAAGAACGCTTTTTAAAAATTAAATTGTTAGTAATCAGTGCAAGTAATACTACGTAATTCTTTTTATATTATTTTCACTGAGTAGTATATTTCTTTTTTAGTCTCATTTATTATTATGTATTGAATGGATTCGAGGTAGAGAGGTGTAATTGATAAAAAATTGTCATTATCATTCGTTTTACCGCTTAGAAATCTGGGTAACTTTATCAGCTTCCTTCCTTTTAGCCCTCCAGAAGTACCCCAAGGATCTAAAAACGCGATTTTGAGAAGAGTTATTCGAACTCTTTGAGTTTTTTCCAGTTGATTCTGATTAGGCACGTATAAAATTGGAAGGGTACAAAGTATGAAACCACCAAGTTGGTTTATTCTCACTACAATTTGAGATCAATTTGGCAGCAGAATTATTTTTGAACAATACATGCCAATTTTCATTCTCTTCTTACTAAAGCTTAAGCTTCCTTAGGGTTTTAAAAGGAATAAGCCGAAGTTAGGGCAAAGGATCGAAGTTATTAAGATCTGCATGACAGATGCTTTACCAAGTGTATCAGAAAGTCTTTAGTGCAGTGCCTTCAAATTTTTAGAAATCATTAGGGAAGAGGATTGAAGGTAATGGAGGTTTAAAATAAAGTACTGAAGCGTTTTTTGGCATGTTGTGTATTCCTTGGTCTTGAAATTTTTTTCCCGTGCTTATCTGGTGTGCACCTTGAATAATTTCGACCGGGAAAAAGGCTCATAAAGATATAGATAATCTAAAACTAAATAATAAGAGAAAAGACAAGAGAGGGAGGGAGTCAAGAAGTTAATACTGCCCTCACCTAAAACCAGAAGATTAAGTTATTGACTTATTCAATTAAAAAGGAATATGCGAAATATACTCTTTCTAGTCCTATGCTGCGAAATGTCATTGATGTGATACACTTCTCATACGGATGTTAGAATTCCTCTGATATACCATTGTGAAGCCATTGTGTGACCATTGTGTATCTTTATTTTCAAACATGAGAGAACAAGCTAAATAAATAAAAATAAAAAACGAAAGCCTTTAACCCAGTATAGTTATTCAAGTCGGATACACGCTAACAGTGTCCAGTCGGGATGTTTCATCCGCTTGGACAGCCTCTGGGGAGTCCCTGTTGAATTTCCTTCGAGTACCAGTAACCATGCCTACATGTCTCTGTTGGTGGTGGAAAGGTGTGCAGGCGCTTGGCTTCACCATAAATGGTTATTAGTCCGCGGTACCACGAAGAGTTAGCCCGCATATACAGCAGTGGCTTTGAAATCATTGAAGTCATTCTTTTCTAATAATCCATTTCTCAATTTTTTTCATATGGTTGGCTTTACAGTGAATATGTTGCTATCTTTATACATTATCGTTGATATTGTTGGCAATTTTTTTTTGGTTTGTTGTAATCGACCCGTACTAGCTCTAGGGGAATACTTTAATTTTGAAAATCCGAAGGCGTCCCCCATGTACAATGGGTACTAAGACATTGCACATTACAGTCCATTTTGTTGGACCCACTCTCAGTCAATACTCTTTTGTTTATTGTTAATCAAAAAGTATCATTTGACATGCATTTTAAAAGCGGTTTACTAATGGATAGTTGAAATTCAAGCATTGCAAAATACCATGTTATATTATCAATTATGTAATCATTTTTAAATATAGATGTATCGCGTCAATATCCCAAGACAGATACGTTTTTCATTATAATAGATCTGCAGGCAAATTCGAAGCAAATACTTTGAAATACATCAATTTGTTGCATGTACTTAGTTATGGTTACCACTTGTAACTAATGCTTAGGTATTATTGGTTTAAGTGGTGGTTATATTATTATTATTCTCTTAAACTTTTCAACTAATTGTTTGTCGTCTCAAATTAACTGAAAACCATTGACACTGTAGAGTAATAGTCAGAAAGGACACATAGGATAAGAGCCGCATACTATATTTACATGTTTTCATATGGCAGTTGTCTTTCCCACTGAAAATGATAAGAGGATTTTACTTGATTATATTAAACGGTTTCATTTTAAACATGAAGATGGTGAAGGGGCTATAACCGTCGACATAAGTGGAAATTTTTTCCAAGCAGAGGATATTAGAAACCTTGAGTGCGCCTGCGATTCTGTACTTCTGAATATGAGAAAGATCAGCACATTTTTTACAGCAGGTAAACCCCTTGTATCGCGGGAAATACACGATTCTTTAGATGTTGAAGATGTAGAACCATTCCCATCAGTATCAATTATGGATGCTTTTTCACGGCAGAGCCCATCAGTTTTCTTCAATGAATATAGAGAATCAGTGGAAATCATGAAGACTGAACTTTTGAATTCAAGGGATACCATGAAGAGAATAAACGCCGCAAACGCTTTCATTTGGACAACGAATGTTTCAAGGCTTCAACAATGGTTTTGCAGTGTTCCACATCAAGACACACAAATCTTAACTTCCAAAATGCGGACAAAAGTTGCTAAAGAGAGTATGCTAGAAAGCAATAGTTATGTGCATCGCACAAGTCAATGCAGAGACAACTCAACAATTGAAGGTCACCATGTTGGTCACGGGGCAAATGGATATTTAAGCGACACTTTTTTGCTTTCCCTGAAAGCCGAGAAGCTTCCCTCTGAAATCGTTAAAAGTAGCTATGCGAAGTTCATTCAAGCATGCGCGTCTTTGATAAGCTGGTTAAACAGTGTGCTTGACATACTTAACGGCGTGTATGACATTCCAAAACCAGGAAAATTTCCTATACCAGAGGCTCAGTCACATGAACCTGACGCTCCAAATGGAGGTCAGCTTGCAGATTCAATTTCTCAGATCTCAACTCGCCGTACTCATACAGTTACTGTGCGCTGCTTTGAGATACATGATGCATACCAAATTTATGCCCTTATCGTTGAACAGGCTGCGTACTTTTTCCAACCAGCGTGTACACAGTACGATGCTCGTGTACAGCGTCGTTTGCTTCAATCATCATATTTCCACTCAGTGCGAGAATTGATTGATGAGCTCACCATTGAGATCAACCGGTTGAAGAAGATCGCACGGCAAAAGCCTTTCGCCATAACTACAAATCCAAATTTAATACCATACAATCTTTATACACAACGAAATGACACTCAATATTCAAACCTTGGGGAACAGGTTCAAGTATTTTTTCGCCCGCCCTTGAGCTACTTTTACTTTCTGCGTGCTTCATTGCAGCTTTACTTAAGTATATGTCTCAACGAGGACGATCTCACGTCGCTTTCTTTCTTTCAGCATTTATACAAAAATTTCTTGGCAGAAGCAAGGGATGTTATCCATAACTTGCAGCGATTACCAGGGCCATCCTTGGGCTTATCTCATAAGCCTAAGGTTTCCCATAACGCATCTATTTTCTTATCCACTGAGAGCGAAGAAAATAGTTCCTCGCGAATGGTTACGCGGGATCAGTCGCATTATCTCAGCGACTGTGGAGGCCAACACTCCTCCTTGGATTGGATGCCCTCAGTAGAGGAGCGGGGTCAGCTGTACGCCGAGTTTGAGGCCTATTGGACTGTGTACGAAAAGGTTCTTTCTTTAAGACGAATTTTAGAGAAGGATATTCGTTCAAAAGATTCAACACATCGCACGCGGATGTTGGCCTCGTCCGTTCAAGATGAAAGGGGTCCTGCTTTCTTGGAAGCCGAGCAAAGGTTGAACGCGTTAGGAAATAAAGGGGATCAGCAGCCTGCATCCTTTTGGACTACTACAAAAAATTCCCTTGGGGTTCTTTCTCGTATTCTAACGTGCCAGGCTGAAGTAGATTTTAATCTGTACGATCAGTTTGTTGGGAACGTTGATGGTGAAGGAACTCCAATGACAGCCACTTCCCCGTATCACGACGAAAAAACAGAAATTTTAAAAAATGTAACTCAACTTTGGAAAGCTATTGAAATACAAGGAGCTCAACTAGAGAAAAAGTATCCAAACCACTTTTTCATTAGAAGTAAGTCAAGATGGTCTAAATTCTTTAAGGGGTTTGCGAAAAAGGTGGAAACCGTAAGTGTAGTGTTTGAAACTTAACACCGATTATGATTACCTGAAAAAAGCAAATTTTTTTAGTATTACGTTTATATTATTTTTTTTTTCTTCACCACGTGACAATATATATATATTTATTGATTTATACATGAATTGGTATAATGTATGCGAAAAGTTTGTTGCTTCGGCTACGCACGCTTTAGCATACATTATTATCTCCGCTTTAGTATTGCCAATCTATTTCTGGAAGTCAGTATTCTATAGTATCCAGAACAAATGCCCATTTAATAATAGTAATACCTATCTTAATAGGTTATTAAATGCGTCTTATATTCTGTATCATGCTTGTAAATACCTCATCGCTTTCCTTACTTCCTAACAATTCCATTTTCTATTGATTATTAGTTCTTTGCTTCAATTATAAAGGGTGTAATGAGATGACTAAGTGCTTTTTCATCATTTTTTCTGCACTTTGTAAGGGATCTGTTTGAGCTGAGAATGGCTCCAAAGTTTGCTTAGAGGTTTGTTTATGGCTTCGGTAGCTATAGGCTAAAGTACTAAAGGGGGTTTCTGTGGCCTGTTGCTTTTATTTATTCAGCCCTTCTTATTCCTCCTATAGTAACTGTTAACTAGACACGCGTTTGGTGTTACTGAGGGGGTGTTACTAGAGCATGCAAAGATTGTTTGGCCGGGTCCAATGCCTTGGGGCAAAAGCTCTTGTTCTCAACGTATTGACCCTACTTTCAAGACCCTCAAAGGGGATCGAGCTTGTCGAAATGGCTCGCGTTGTGTGTATGACGATTTCTCGTTTAAATAGGGAAATACACGTAAAGCGTTTGGTATTGAGGCCCCTGCAAATATTAAAGTATTTTATGCTGATAAAAAAGGATGCCTTCTACTTCCACTATCGCGAGGTACATTGTGTGCTTCTGAAAAATAAGCGGCCATAAGACGTACCGCGAAGCCTCAGTTCGCGTCTAATAGATCTAAACAACACTATTGGCCGAATCGACTCCATGGCAAATGGTGTGCATCACACGTTTGTCTATGTTTTGTATCAAGAAACATTTTGTAACATCTTATACTAGCACATGTGGGTGTGGGGCACAGACTAATTGATTTTCTCACCCATTCAATCAGGGAGCTCATTATGATGCAGATGATCGTTTTCATACTTTAGTCTACACTCTCTGAACATTTTTGGCACCATAGCTCTTCATCAGTTTAAAATTAAACGGGTGCGCACTGCTATAGGGACCTAACCCTTCGGGGATATCAGCTTCTGTTTTGATAAGAAGTTTTTCCCATCGGGAGACTATTGTTGAAGGGAATGTCGTCACATGATCGGTCAGGGAGATAGTTTTTCCTTCTTCAATTTACCTTGGCTCAGGTCTTGCAGGTTGAGTTGCAAATGATCAACATAGTCGTATGACATACACTTCTTTCGTCCAAGTTCTATAATCACATTTAAGAATCACTCGTTAATGTGCACTTGCCCCTCATTGTTGAATTTTTACTCTTGTTGGGATTAAAATACTCCTAAAAATTGTTTGCCTTAATTTGTCAGTTCTGACAAAGAGGGGGCTTTTCATTTTTTATCCATTTACTTGATCCTAGCCGCTACAAAATTAATTAACCTACAACCAAAGCTTCTTTATTCTATATTCTACTACCTGACTTCTTACATTACCTTCAGTAGGATGACCTACAAACTACTGCGTCTCTGCTGAGTGTTGTTTTTGGAAGTTCGATATACAACATGTGTCTCATCAGCAGCCAGTGATCTGTACGGGGAAGGAGTACATAATATCTAGTGTAAAATGATGAAATAAAGGATTTGTATATAAATCTTTGTTATATTTTTTTTCAAACTGATAATTTTGTCGAAAATTTCAAAGACATACCATTTTATTATGTTTAGTGTGTTACCTTCGGTGTTGTTCTCTTACCTCGTATTCTTGGCTGAGAGCCTGATTCTCTGAGACAAACCTTAATGAGCAAATTTGACGATACTCTTTGAGGTCAGCTCATAAGAATTTCCCATCTGCCCATGATTAGGAAGCATTCCAAGGCATAGCATATAATAACGACTTATGGTAACAGATTCTATTAAGTTTAATGACATAGGACGCGCAAGAAAGGAAATTTTTCAGTTTATATAAAAAATTATAGCTCATTAGTTGCAGATTTCTTCATTTTTTTCTTTACATTTAGTGGTATTTTGAGGTAACGTGCTGCCAGTGACCTCAGTCGAGTGGGGCCTTTTGAATTGTTAGGGGTAGTTCAAAGTACAATGACGTTTAACGTGGTGGTTCACTTGAACTGCCTTTGTTGTTGAAGCTTAGAAGGCCAGCATCGGCTTCAATATCTTCTGATTCGCGTATTTCGGAGGCAGACAACTTTGTGGATTAGTTTATGTTTTTCTGCTGTATGTATTGAGAGTATATCATGCAAATTTGTTGGTACATTGCTTGATTCAAAATTACTGTTAGTTTGATCCGAAAGTTCATGTGACCCTACTAACCCTTACCAAGCTTCTTCAGAAGCCAGTCCCTGTGGATCGTACCCAACAAATTACTACTTTGGGATTTGGATGGATTAATTTACATTAATCATGTGATATATGAGCCAATAGTGTCTGAATAGAGTTTGAAGGTAGTGTGAACATAAAACTACATGATAACTATCACAAAAGAAAAAGCGATCATAAACTTTATTTCTCTGAACTCTCTGATACTTGTTTTCATAAGACGTGATAAGGAGTTAGTTCTTGATGGCATTAGCCTTAGAGAGGCTACCCTGCTTGACCCCTGCTCGATCGGTAAGATCAGCGGCAGCTGCAGTCTGAAGTTTCAGGAGGACATTATCTGTAAATTATACTAAATCATTATTAATGTCGCGTTATTCTTACTGTTACTTAGCGAGACACCTTGCGGGATTTAATCGATGTAATCTAGACAACTTATCGATGCCTCGTATAGTTTACGACTGCTGCGTGTATTCCCTCTATTGGGGAAGGCCAGTGTTATTGTATTGTCTGCAATACATTGAAAAATGAGTCACAACTACAAGTGTGAGACATTTTTGTGCATAGCTGTTGGATACTTCTATGTTGCTACGATAATAGTAAATCAAAAAAACAGTTTTTGAAGAGATGTTCTGGAAGTGGTGTCAGTGCAAAAAATGCTTATTTATTCATTGTGGTTCTTATGCATCCTTTCAACTGAACGTACCGCTACTCTCGATGATTTCCAGATTGAATATGATTGGGATAACTACTGCTGAGTGCACCAGATGCTTCCAAACTCTATCATCTTTATCCTTAGGTCTTGCGCGGGTGACTATTTGGTAATGCCTTTTAGTTTCAACTAAGTTCAAGTGACGCGAAAAGTATCTTGCGTTAGATCATTTGAACACGTTATCACTCTTCACTTTAGGCTAACTTTGTATTTATCATGCTCCATAGGGACTACTACGTGCATTTCAGAGTAATTTTTTCCTTTGCACATATGAAGTGGATGTTAGATGAAACTGACGTACATCGTATGAGGGAGTCCCTTATGTCAGTGACTATTCTGGAATACAAACAACAGTTGGACCATGTGGCGTGTAGAAAATGCCACTCGATGTTTAAGTTTCTTGATAAATATCCGTTTAAGCTATCATTTGCTACATTTTGAAACAATATTTTGTGCATGCACTTATGCAGAAAGCTTTCTTGAGCGCCTATGATTTACATCATCATATTTTCACATATCCATATATACGCAAATATGTATGCAACTTCTGCATTAGCATTGTTACCCTGCACGCCTTTCAAAGTTACATGCAACTCATAAGCGAATTTCTAAGTTCTATGAGATACTTTTATCTTTTTCTCTCTGCCCACATGGTGTATGCGCTGTATTCTTGTTTATTTCCTCCCATCACTGTTTGTCGTGGGAAGTAATTGTTTTATGCTAGTACTTCAATTCGCGTATTCATATTTTCAATCTGTTACCTTTTTATTGATTTCATTTCATTATATACTTTAATGGATTTGTAACTTTCTATTACTTTTACACTTACATCTGACAACAACATAGTGTTTCGGGTTTTAACATTTTGAGGGTAGTAAAAGCGGCATCAATGTCGAGCTATGACCAGAATCCTGTTCAGAATAGACCACCGCCATCGACCCAAACAACCCTCCCGGTCGAATCGATATCTGTTAAAGGTAGACAGCAGTCAGAAAAGAGGATTTCCTTTTCACATCCGAGCAAGGATACCCCAACACACATTCAGTGCGGGAAGGAGAGTCGATCACTTGCCACGCGACTTTCCTCCGATTTATCACCTGGTATTACGGCAGAGGGGCCTGGTACGTCCTTCTTGACTCCGTTGCGTTCATGGACGTGCGATAAAACCACGTGGACCTCTGGAACCTCAGGGCTTTCCAGCCCGGGCGGCGCCGTCGACAGGGCCAGGTTACCCCCCAGCGGGCTCCAAAAGCCCTCTGCATCTCAACTTGATACCCCTGCACCGGATGGTGGTGCGGCGTCAGATATGGGTGAGGCTTCCCCGGATCCAGTCTTATTGCGGGAGAGCCGCGGGATGCAGCCGCTGAATTCCAGCCCCAGCGCAGGGATGGGCACTGCTTTCCCACTCGAGGAAGGGGGACTAGAGCAAACGGACGCCGCCGGTTCCCTTAAAATGGCAAATGAGGGCTCCATCACCCCGCAAAAGGCTACCAAGCCGGCAGCGAGTACTACCCGTCGTATGACAAATCGTTTACTGGGGAGCCGGCAAAGTGTCGCACGACCCGCCCTTTATGAGTTGAGTGCTTCTGAGGATAACGATGGGAGGAAGGCGCCATCAAGTACGCCATCCTTCGTGAACGAGCTGGTGAAGTACCATAACGGTGGCGACTCCAACACCGCGGCATTTTATAAAGATGGACATGCACCATTCACCAGGAGCGGGAGCCTCGGTTACAGGATCTCAGACTATGATTCTGGTCATGCCATGCAAATACGTGCGATGCTTATCAATGCAGAGAGGGAATTGGCTGAGGTTCGTGAGGACTCTGCTAAACGCGGTATGTTGTTGGAGAGTCTTCAGACAGCACTGGATCGTGAACGCGCCAGCGTGCAGACCCTTCGGATGCATTACTTTGAACAGATGGAAGAAATACGAATCGAGCACGAAGCACAAATAAGGCAGCTATGTGAGCAGATACGAATTCTTAAAACTGTCTCGGAGGTTGCTATGGCTGAGAAAGCCAAGGCTGATGAGGAGGCTGTGCGGAGACGAAAGGATATGCTCGCTTTACTAGAGAAGGAGCGTGTGGAAAAGGGTTCTATTATGGCTGACTATCGTGAGCAAACAGAGGCGCTTATCGAGGAGCAAGGAAGAGAGATAACGGCTCTGCGCACAGCGATGGATCAAATAAAGGAGCAGTATAACAAACTTGCGGCGGAGCACGAGGTGATGATGAATGCACGTGATGTGCTGGAGGGTCAGTTTGAGGAGCATAAAGCGCAGCTTGATCGTGAGCGTGTCGAAGGCGCTAGACGCGTGAGAGAGATTCAGAATCGTTTTATAACTGAAAAAGAGTCTCTTCAAGAGGAGATAGATCGAATTCGAGAAGAGCAACTGCGAGAAAGTGCGAAATGGCAGAGCAAACAGCAGGAGTTGTTAGATCAACTGCGGTGTGCGCAGGAGAGGGTAGCCGCCCAAGAGGAGGGTAGGAGTCACACTTTAGAAAGTCTCAGACAGGTGCATCGTAGAGAATTTGAGGTAGTACGCAAGGAGCTGGAGTCCATCAAAGAGGCTTACAGCAAACAGACTAGTGAGTATCGTACTGATCTTGAAAAGGCCGTACAAAACGAGAAGAAGGTATCGGAGTCGCTACGCCAGGCCCTTGAACAGATGCGTCGTGAGAAGGAAGAAGCCATGGCGGACGCCTATGCCCAGCGTAAGCAGCTCCAGACGCAGCACCACAGCAAGATTTTACAGCAGCAGGCAGTCATCGATGCCTTGAGCAAAGAGCTCTCGGAGGAGCAGAGGGCCCGTAAGGACGCCGAAAGCAAACTTGAGGTACTTCACCTACGCGCGGAAAACCTCCAAAAAACGACTCACGAAGCCTCGTGCGCGTTGGAAGCACTTCAGATAGATCAGCGGACTAAGGAGCGAACCCTTCTGCAGGAGCACCAGCATGCGATAGAAAATTTAGAGGCAAAGTTGCGAAATGCGATTTCGGATCTGGCTTATTCGCAGCAACAGGTTCAACAGGAGGCACTAGTGCAGCAACGTCTTCGGGATGAACTGACGGCGAAATCTACGGCTTTGGAGTGCATCAAGGTAGAGCAAAAGGAGACAATCAAACATATGGAGGCCGAAATCTCCCGGATGAGCCAGGACTACAGCTTTCGTGAGGAGGAATGGAGCAAAACACTGGATCAGTTACGAGGCAGCTTGAGAAACCTGGAGGAGGAGCGGCTACGCTTGGAAAGGACTCTGCACGAGAGCGATGCTAAACTGAAGGCGGTGTCTGAGGAAATGTCAGTTGATCGGGCTTCGTTGGAGAGCACAAGTAAGCAACTCCGAGACGCCAAAATTATTGTAGAGGATCTACGCCACAAGCAAAATAAGGAGAGGGAACTTAATGTGGAGCTTCTGGATGCCAACCAAAGGTTAACCGATGAGCTTCAGAAGTCTAAGCTGCGCAATGATGAGCTTGAAAACGAGGTGCAGATGGGCTTACGCCGCCTGGAGGAGAGTCGCCATGAATTCCGGCGGCAGGGCGCCGCACACGAGAGCAAGTTAAATGAGTTGGAGCAGCGACATAAGGCTGAGCTTGTGAGCCTTAACCTCGTGGTAGAACAGACGCGTATGGAGTCCAGTTGCGCCCGCGAATCTGTTGCATCGAAAGAAGCCGCAATTGTCGAGCTACGGGAGGAGCTAACCACACTCAGGCGCGATGCTGCTCTGCGCGAGAACGCCCTACAGGAGGAGCTAAGGGACCTCAAGAGTGAACATCAGGAGGGGATGCGACGCATGGATGAGTTGCTCAACGGCCTGCGCTCAGATTTAGCGAAGTCACAAACTATGTGCACAGAATATCAGCGCGAACTCAACAATATTCATCGCACCATGGAAACTCGTTATTTGGACCTAGAGGCCGCCCTGGAGCAATCCGAAGCCGCACGCGCGAGACACCAAGAAGACTCCAAGTATCGTGATCAGCTCAATCAGGAACTACAGAGCACTGTGCGACTTCTTACCACTCGCCTCTGCTCACATGAAGAGGAGATAAAGAGGCTTCAGGAGGAGGTTTCAGATACAAATGTCCGTGTTCAGGACGCACACGTATCGATTGGGAGAAAGGATTCGATAATTGGACAACTTAGCGCGAAGTTGCGTGCGTATGAATCGAGAGGCTTCTTAATATGAAAGTCGTTTGTTTTCTTTTACCAAGATGCATTCCTTTGAAGACTGATAGAGGGCGATCTAGAGTTTTGCATAATATGGGCAAATAGAGTAGTTTAGTGAACACTGCCTCGGGCTTGCGTGTGTGCGGTGGTGGGTTGTCCAAAATTTGGGAGGGATAAATTTACTCAGAAGCAAAATGGAGGACAAAATAGAACGAAGGACCTTGTGCTGGAGACTTGTGTGAAAATCAATCCATCAAACAATAGAATGTATGGCTATGGAGCTGTTTCAATTATGATACTTTTAAATAGAATTTCTGTTAACTTTTAATTAATTTCATATAATGAGGAATCTATATGCATGTTTTTTTTTGCTTCCATTTCCTTTCAGACATCTATATTCGTATATACATTGACATATATGTACTTTGGCTGTCGATCTAAACGATTTTTGCTCTTTTGGTTATGGCACTTGAGGGGTTATGCCGTAAATTTCTGTTATTCTTTTTCATGCCTTCTCCTTTTTCTAATATTTCATATTTTACACATTCTACACTAACAACAGAGGTAGGAAGGGAAAAATTTGTATTTTCTTAGAGAAGAATATCGTATTGATTTCTACATTGGTCACTTATATTTTGTTTCTGTCTTTTTGCTTTATCTGCTTATTAGGAGGAGTCAAACTTTGGAGGCCTATTTTTTTTTTTAGGAAAATTCCCCAGCTGCTCGAGGATATATTTATTTGTCATCAATCTACGCATTTAAGCTTTACATTGCATATTTTTTTTCGAGGTCTTTTCTAAAGAAAAAAAATAAGAATATTTTTTTTTTATGGAGAGCGGGTTTCTTTTATAGGTTAATAGATTTTGCTTCGGTTTCCAAATATTATATCGGTTTACTTTTGTTTTAATTGATTAGTCCCCTTTTCTTTGTTAGCATTGTCATAGCCAGCGCCTTAATATTTTTTTTAATTGTTGTTTCATAGTAGTTCTACAATCTTTTTTCTCACTTAGCGACATCCAAAAGTAGTTTTTCCAACCCTGTAATCATACCGCACTTTCTTTATTATTTCAATTCAAATAGCATTTAGTTACGTACCTGCACACTATACTTTTTGATAAGGTTTCCGTGTCTTAGTTTTGAACACACGCAGCTCTTTTTGTGCGAGGAGAATAGTCCAAATTTATCCTCCCAGAAGATATTTATACACACTGTTTCTTTCTTTACAAAATTCACCTACTCACTAGAAGGAAGAAGAGCTTGCCAATTTTTTCATTTTTAATACTTCCTAAGCTTCGTATTGTTATTCTTTATTGAGAGTTTTTGCGTTTTGTTATTTGTGCATTTAGCCTTGTATTGCGATTGATCTAGTAATAATACTGTTGATAACATTTTTTAGTATACTCACTTTCCGCTCAAATGTCTATTGCAGGTCGCTATCGACACATAATCAAGCTGGGTGAAGGAACTTATGGGGCAGTTTACCAGGCGACAGAGCGCGATACTGGTCGTATAATTGCATTCAAACGTATGTTGTCGTCTAGCGATGACGAAGGGGTACCCGGTACTGCCATACGCGAAATTTGCCTTCTTAAGGAGCTAAAACATGATAATATTGTTAGCATGTATGAAGTGCTCTTCGAACAACCTAAAATCACGCTCATTTTCGAGCTCTGCGATTGTGATCTAAAGAAATTCCTCGATGATAAAGAGAACGGTCGAATGGACCCACAGACTGAGGTATGTCCGGTGTTGAAGCAGATGTTTCTTGGACTTCAGTACCTGCACAGCCGCGGTGTCGTTCATCGTGACCTGAAACCGCAGAACATTTTCCTGAACATTCGGCTCCGTCGCCGTCTTTGCTCGGCGAAGAGCGACTCCGGTGGGGCGGCGTCCCACGGCGGCCGTCCCCGCGACGCCGCCAGAGTGGACGGCACGGCGGAGGCCACCCGCGGTGTCCCACCGCTTGCGGCTCTTGGGGAGCCTGTCAAAGCGGGAAAAGGCCGCGACGAGTGCGGTGTAAAGGCTGGCGCATCTGTAGATCACAGGGACGCTGGAGGTGGCGGGGGTAGTGCGCATCACTTGAGCATAAAACTTGGGGACTTTGGACTTGCGCGAGTGGATAGCATCCCAGTGAAGAAGTACTCCCATGATGTGGTAACGCTGTGGTATCGCAGTCCGGATGCTGTGATGGGCTCTGCGCTTTATTCTTTTCCAGTAGACATATGGTCGATGGGGGCGATTTTCTTTGAAATAGTGACCGGCAAGGTACTTTTTTGCGGGCGAAATGAGGAGGAACAGCTTTTTCGGATGTTTTTCCTTTTAGGCTCTCCTACGCATGAGTCATGGTCATCCATGCTCACATACCCGAAGGTACGCAGTCGGCTGGAGAGTGTCACGGCGTTGGCAACTCAACTCCACCATGCTGCCAACGCGGATGATAGCAAGAACAATAGGGATAGCCATAGTCATTCTTCACATAATCGTAGTTGTAGTCAGGATTTTTTTTTTGAATTTTTTAAAAGACACTTGATAGAAAGCACGGCGAATGATCGTTGTTCTCACGACTCCATTGCTTGTACTGACCACTCCCACAGCGCAGGCTTTTTTGCGCATCCGAAGGTCAATTCCTACCAGCTCCCTGCTGAGCTATGGTTTCCAAATCCAATGTTGGATGTGTTTCTAGCAGAAACAGGTTTTAGGGATGCTGTTGGCGACGATGGGGTTGATCTTCTGCGGCGCACTCTCGAGTACGAGCCATCATGCCGAATAACCTGCGATGACGCACTACAGCATCCTTTCCTCGCGAATGTGCATTTGTCATCGGCGGGTATCTTGGAGCAACTGGAAAGGGACCTTGAGAACTCACTTAAAGCCTCAGGCCTATAAACAAGACTAAAAAATAGTCTTTATACAGCCATCATCAATCACGTGTACATTTCAAAATCTGTTATTAAAGCATAATAAATACATATATACTACACCAGGCAAGCAAGCACAACCTATCTCCGCATATGAGAAACTAAGGGCTGTTGCTGGTCATGATATGGTGCTTTTACGATTTGGTTCGTTTGCTTAGTATATCCATTTTTCTGATTCAATTAGTCGTAATGAAGAAGAGGGCTGCATGTAAAAATTATTGTGTTCATGGCGAACTGATTCTCCTAGTTTTTATCTTATTTTTACTGTGCTTTCATTTCTTGAGTTACAATTTTCTGTAGTTGTATTGTGATGCATAATTTATAAATATAATAAGCTAAACTTCTTTATCTATGTTTTCGTCCCTGCCCGAATAATAATAATAATAATAATAATAATAATGATAACGCACATATCTTTTATTACCCATTTAGTTGTTTGTATAGCAAACAGCAATTTTTTTAATACCCTTTCAACAAAACATGGGTAAAAAATATGTGGCTCAAGCCTTCTTTTTGTTAAAAGAGAAATAATACTCCATAAAAATAAGTGTAGCATTCATTTTTAAAATATATGGGCACTTTTCATAAACAAATGGGGGGAAGCTATGCATGGTTATCGAACTGTACTTATTGAGTCTGGTTGACCCCGTTTATGTATCTTACTGGTGCGTTCATTTGTATTTAATATTTTTATAAAATGTAGTTGTATAGATGTATTCCCCCCTACAATTATTCCGTATTTTTTCATTCTTTTTCCGCTTCAGTTACGAATCTTAGTTCTTTTCAAAGTTACTGAAAAAGATTATTAATATACTTTGTATGAATGTCTGTTTCTTTTCCTTATTTAGTAACTTTTTTTTATGTGATTTTTTTTTGATTTTGATTGAGAGGATGTTTGTCATGCATGCGAGAATCCTCTTCTTTTTTTATAAACACAACAGTCAATGGTATCACGATTATTATCATTCTAGTTTCCCTTTTGTCCCTTCAACTATTTTCCACCTTTTTTGGGAATATATTTATTAAAATTATTAGTTTTATTTTTAATTGCAGAATGTATTATTGTATTTCTACTTTATGTTTGCTGCGAATGATACACAAATTCAGCTTCATCTCTTTGATTCCTCTAATTTTGTCGAATGTCAATGCTATTTCTCATCATTTACAAACACCATTTCTTCCTTTTCATGATAAAAAGAAGAGAATATATTGATGAATTACAAGGTGAATTCTACATTTTTTGCAAATAAACAAATGTATTTAATATTTTAATGTTTTCCTGTAATATCGTCAATTCCCTCTCGTATTATTCCAAAAATAGGCTCAAATGCTGGATAAAATATATCTGCTATCTTTTCTCATTTTTTGATACTTAAAACCGTCACTACGAAAACTGCGCACATGAAAAAATATAACATATCACAGTGCATAGCATTCATCAAGCTTAATTAACATTATGCGTCCTGACTTGATAGAATTACATTCTAAAATCTAAAATATAAATATTATTCCCTATTTCATTTATCACAACTAACCATTAAGATGCTCTTTGATGTATATCAATTCAAAAGATTATACCAAGAAAACATAGGAATTCTGTGGAAGAGGAGGAGTCCGCGTGCGTGGGTTTGTGGTGGACGCGCAGACGAGCGAGGCCCCTGTGGTGGATGCCAGCGCGTTGCGCAGTGTGTTGGCGATGCCTGGGCAGACGCTCGCGCTGGAGGACTTCGACGTTGTGCGACTTGACGAGGAGGGTGCGGGCGTTGTGTTGGTATTGTCGCGCGGGGCCGCGGATGTGAAGGGTGTGCACTGGATTACCGGTGCGTCGGAGGTGGATCTCCTGCAATCGTACCCGTTGCCGCATGACGTGTATGAGAATATGAGCGCGGGGGTCAGCATGTACTTAGTCAATTTATATTCTTTTGTTTTTGAGCTGCGTTAGCTTATTTCAGTGCTTAGCGAATCAAATCTTTTAGATGTTTCGGTATTTTTGGTGCATGAATATAAGCTCAACCGCCCTAAAGTGGTGTGTTGCTTTATTTTGTTTTGATTGGGGGAGTGGTGTCATTGGTGGGGAGGTAAGAAGCGGTTGCTTGTGGATCACGATATTGTCTTTTGATGGCGTAAGTTTGGCTTTTTTTTCATACTTTATTCCCTTTAAGTCTATTTTCTACGAACTTAATATCGTTGCACTAGGAACGGGGGACCTTTACTGTTCTCACATATTGTAGTCCACCTGTGCTTCAAATGGTTTGCATGAGATAGTCGTGTAGTGAATGAACCTCCCTTTTCAGTGTGCTCGATTACGAAACTTTTGTTGGTCAAATCCATAGGATCACACTCATTTTTGATAGGAAGCAGGGTGGACTCAGCAAGAGCGAGTCGCTAAGCTAGACTCCCAATGAACCATACCCGTTTTCAGAATCCAAAAAGGCGATTGCTGGGGATTAAGAGACAGACTTGCGATAGGCTCAGTGGGTTCTTTTTCAAGAATGTCACTCGCCGCGGCCGCGTGAGGAGTCTGCGCGTGCTGGTTGCTCTACTTATCGCTTTCTGTATATGTCTGTACTTTTTCATCGGGCCCTCCATGAACATCCTTGGTGTGGCGTTACAGGGAGCTCGTCGTCTTTGTGGATCGGGAAGTGTTGTACGAACGATCGAGCATCAGCCGGAGGAGCCCTGGCGTTTAGCGGGGCTTCAGCTTCGTAAGCGCACCTACACCCGGCAGGATCTGCTCGACCTGTACGGCAACCTGTCGTTCATTTACAGTTTTGTGAACGGTAGCGAGATGAACCAATTCTACCGCAAACGTATGGCGAGGACCTGCGGGCCTGTGCGGGGGCAGCCGGTCGCGGGTGGGGAGCCAGGGGGCCGCAGTCCGGGCCCCGTCCCGCAGCGGTGCCACCCGAAATTCCTCAACATTGAGCC